>JADBJO010012532.1:45000-52500 GCA_016801955.1 Conus betulinus | reverse complement strand
CGAAAAAACATCCACCTAATTAATCAACCAAAACCATCCACCTGATTAGGGAAGGGAAACCATCAATCTAATTAATGAAACCCAAAACCACCTCTCTGGGTATTGAAGCGCAAACCATCCACCTAATTAATGAACTAAAACCATCCACCTGATTAGGGAAGCGAAAACCATCCATCTACTTAATGAACCAAACCATCCTCCTGATTAACGTAACGGAAACCGACCTGATTATGAAGTGCAAAGCATACTCCTGATTCATCAAGCGAAAACCATTCTCCTGATTTTAATGAAGCGCAAACCATCCTTAATGACGTACAATCCACACTTTTCTGCTAAATGAAGCGAAGACCGTCCTGTATAAATAAAGCAAAAACTATCATCCTGATTACTGAAGCGAAAACCATCCTCCTGATTCATGAAGTAAAAAGCCATCTTCCTGGTTCATGAAGCGAAAATTATCCTCACAGTTTGTATGTTCTTACAGAAGAAAACACCACGTTCAACGTGTCTACCGTTGTAATGAACACGATCACTGACACAAAGAATGCGTTGATTGAAGATGACAGTGAGCAAGAACCAGGAAACAAAGTGGAAAAAGAAAACTAGCTAAAGACTTTGGAAACGGGAATTTGTCTGTTTCTACAATTGTCCTGATTACATTAATGTGCGTGCAAGAACTGTACACATGGAGACAAAGTGTGTGTGTGTGTGTGTGTGTGTGTGTGTGTGTGTGTGTGTGTGTGTGTGTGTGTGTGTGTGTGTGTGTCAAGTCAAGTCAAGTCAAAATGATCTTTTATTGAGGGTAAAGGAATAAGCTATACAGCTTTTTTACATCCTGCCCTCACACTGTGTGTGTGTGTGTGTGTGTGTGTGTGTGTGTGTGTGTGTGTGTGTGTGTGTGTGTGTGTGTGTGTCGTGTGGGTGAGTGCGTGTGAAAGAGACAGGAACACAAAAACAAAGAAAAGTAGTTTAGTTTTTGCATATATCAAATGGCATAGGCCACACATTACCGAATATGTGATATCGAAAATATTCCTTAAAACACAAGCACATACGATGGCTTCAAGATTTCATGGAACATGTTCTTAAAACACATTACAACACACAGCTTTCTATTCATTCGAAGGTTAACTTAGAAGACATTGTATCTCTGATCGCTAAGCCCTGATAGAAGACTTGATATTTTGCAAATGATATATCTATGAAGTGAAGTCATTAACATAAAGAGACGAACGAAACCGGCTGTCTATCACAACTACCAATGGAAAACCCACCTATCTGTTCTATTTAGAAGAGCTTGGTATGCTAAAACAAATTGTATGTACTACATCTTGTTCAATAGCTGCGATTAATAATGACCAGAATGGATCTTGTGATACGTGTGAGCTTAATCTCTGACATAGCAAAAAAAGGGGGGTGATATAAAAGGGGGAGAGAGAGAGAGAGAGAGAGAGAGAGAGAGAGAGAGAGAGAGAGAGAGAGAGAGAGAGAGTCTTTATTTTACAATGGTAAAAGTGTTGACTTACTTAGTCGTGTGTCATACTTCTCGTTACTGTTCTACGACGCTAGCACTAAATGACACAACGTATGCAACAAAACATAACTATCATACAAACAAACAAAAACCAACCAATCAACCACCCAAACAACAGCAGTCATACCCTAGGAAACAAATACCGACATTGACAGCGAAATAAACAAAGGAAGGCAAATCGATGTACAGTACAACAACAACAACACACACAAACACACACATCACAAGGAGGAAATAACATATATAGATGAAGCCAATATTATAGGAGAGACAGACAGACAGACAGACAGACAGACAGAGAGAGAGAGAGAGAGAGAGAGAGAGAGAGAGAGAGAGAGAGAGAGAGAGAGAGAGAGAGAGAGAGAGAGAGCATTTCTCTCAGAGGCTAAACCACAGCCCATCGAGCTGTGATAACAAACACTCCATTCTGCGTGGGGGCGCCAATAGATAACACAAGGCGTCGTGTTGATCACTGTTCAGTGCAAGTAATGGCACATGTACCATTGAGTTCTCTGTTCACATCTCAACACGAGGCGTCATGTCAATCAATGTATAGTGCAAATAATGGCACATGTGCCATCGAGGTCTCTCTGTTCACATCCCAACACCAAGTGTCATGTCAACCAATGCAAAGTGCAAATAATGGCACATGTATCATTCAATTCTCTCTGTTCACATCTCTGCCTGCACCAAAGTGCCAGTAAAAGTCATCTCATCGCTAAAATAATCACTAGATGAACTTTTCGCCTTCATGCACACCACGTCCCCTGCCTTCAACTGCACGCACACGGAACAAGCGCCTGTGGAGAGGTAAGTAGCGCCAATTTGGCAGTAGCCTACGCCATTCACACAGAGCCAGGACACTACCCCAGTCTCTTTATTATAGCTTCCAACAGTGGCACTGAATGTGTACGTCCCTGGTACAGTGGCGGTGAATTTCCCTGTGGTGATGTCAAACCCACCGCCTTGATTATGATGCAGTGAATTGAATAGAATGGGGTGGCCAGCCTTAGTTTCGTGTCGATTACAGCCTGTGACGAAGAACGACACTGCTTTGCCTGAAACAAAATTCTATGATAAGCAGAACTCGTCTGCTTAGTGTTGTTTGCAGGAATGCAAGAGCTGAAGCACACTGACACAAAACACGCCACGTTCACACACACACACACACACACACACACACACACGCGCGCGCGCGCGCGCGCGCGCGCGCACGCACGCACGCACGCACGCACACACACACACACACACACACACACACTCGCACACACACACACACACACACACACACACACACACACACACACACACACACACACACACACACACACACACACATATATATATATATATATATATATATATATATATATATATATATATATACATATGTGTGTGTGTGTGTGTGTGTGTGTGTGTGTGTGTGTGTGTGTGTATGTATGTATATATATATATATATATATATATATATATATATATATATATATATATATTCAAGTATGATCAAAGCTTGCTCCTAAGTCTTTGATTGAAGAAATAGGGGGAGATAAGCTCCTGGTCAGCATTTCGTGCAGTCATTGCAACACCAACTACCGGTGTCTGACCAGGAGTTATATGTTAGTGAGTTTCCTCCCCATGCAGATTGTCTCTCCTTTGAAGACTATAAGCTTGCTGAAGGCTCACTTTGAGAAGCATTTAATATTCCCCATTCACCCTTTCAAGCACATACTGTTAGTGAGGCAGAATTATCTACCACTGCATATATGAATGCTTATCTCCCCTATTTCTTCAATCGAAGACATAAGAGCAAGCTTTGTTCATAATTGAATATTCCTTGCAGTCATTGTAACACCAAGCTGCTCTATTATTTGCTGGAATGGTGCTTGCTTACTAACCCTGGAATTATTAGTATATTATATATATATATATATATATATATATATATATATAGTATATATATATATATATATATATATATATATATATATATATTTTGTGGCTGAAGCTTCTTGTTAGGTCCCATGCAATTGATAACTGTTCTCTTTCATCTTCTCACCCATCTTCACTCACCACCTAATCAACATGCTTTCTCTTTCACGCTTTTCTCACATACATGCAACACATGACACAAAGATATTGTATTGCGCTTAGGTCCACTCCATGAGGAGTGAAATTATTATGTGTCACTTTTTCATATACAAGCATTATACCCGGTGGGTATACGAACAGGTACATATAATAGTGAACCTGTAAACCTCAGAATTCCTTTCCTCTTGTAATTTCGTAACTTTACGTCCCATTACTTGTAGTGTTTTTTCTTTGATCACTTTGTTTTCTGCAAGTGAGGAATTCAATGAATAATTCAACCTTAGCTTCAAATGTACAATACCTTTTGTTTGTCAGGTATTGGAATTCGACGATTAAACTCTCCAATAGCTTCAAAAGGACAATATATTTGTTTGCCCGGTAACTGGATTCAACATTTAAGTCACAACAGTTTCAAAAGGACAATACCATTTGTTTGCCAGGTAACAGCTAATAATCCAGTATTTCTTTCGATTTCTGACCAGCGCTTTGCGCCGATTTCTTTCCAACACTGCTGAAGGGGTTAAAACATCAATTCCCCTGGGATCTGAACTTTGAGTTTGACTGAAAGGGGGAAAGCGCCAAGTGCCTATGCATGAAGGGGAGGGAGGGTGGGGATTTTTTTCGTGGAGCAGAGAGTGCGTCTTCACTACTAACGTGTTACTCGAAAAAGGAAGTGCTTTTACGCATGCCTGACATACGTCGAAAAGGGAAGTGTTTTTTGCGCATGCCTGACATGCGTTAAGACTTCTGTCTTGCCGGAAAATACCGGAATAATCGCACTCTGCCACAAATTCCCTTATGTCCCATAAGAACTTTTGTGGCTGATGCTTCTTGTTAGGTCCCATGGCAATTGAAAACTCTCTTTCATCTTCTCACCCATCTTCACTCACACCACTAATCAACATGCTTTCTCTTTCACGCTTTTTCTCACATACATGCAACACATGACACAAAGATATTGTATTGCGCTTAGGTCCACTCCATGAGGAGTGAAATTATAATGTGTCACTTTTTCATATACAAGCATTATACCCGGTGGGTATATGAACAGGTACATATAATAGTGAACCTGTAAACCTCAGATTTCCTTTTCTCTTGTAATTTCGTAACTTTACGTCCCATTATTTTAAGTGTTTTTCTTTGATCACTTTGTTTTCTGCAAGTGAGGAATTCAACGAATAAATTCAACCTTAGCTTCAAATGTACAATACATTTTGTTTGTCAGGTATTGGAATTCGACGATTAAACTCTCCAATAGCTTCAAAAGGACAATATATTTGTTTGCCCGGTAACTGGATTCAACATTTAAGTCACAACAGTTTCAAAAGGACAATACCATTTGTTTGCCAGGTAACGGCTAATAATCCAGTATTTCTTTCGATTTCTGACCAGCGCTTTGCGCTTATTTCTTTCCAACACTGCTGAAGGGGTTAAAACATCAATTCCCCTGGGATCTGAACTTTGAGTTTGACTGAAGGGGGGAAAGCGCCATGAGACACTTCTTGCACATTTTTTGGGCATGAAGTGTTACCCCCGAGTCATAACCGAAAGGTAGTGGACCTAAGCGCGTTGACTGTCTGAGGATTACGAAATCATAATGAAAATAATAACAATTACTATAGCACCCAACCTAACAACGTAGGCTGCCGGGCGCTTTACAAGCTTTAACAATTCAACATCTTATAATATATGCAGAAAAACACACACGCACCAAATATTGCGTTCATAGGAAATCAACATAGCTACACCCACACGCGTGTGCGCGCGCACAGCGTTCGCGCGCACACACACATCCTCCATGCGCACACGCGCCCTGATGTAGAACTGATATCGCTGTCTCAGACCAAGATACCTGCCGCGGGAATTCGGACAGTTGTTTTTAACAGTTGTTTATGCTCATCCTGCTGCCAATGTGTCATGTGCCGCTGCCCATGTTGTTGATACTGTGCAATTTCTTCAGTCTATCTCTCCTGATGCACCCAATTTTATTCTTGGTGATTTTAATAACTGTAAACAGAAGATTGACTCATCCCTTACATCTTTTAAACAATATATTACCTGTTTTACTCGTAAAAACAAAATTCCCGATCTGTGTTATGGCAACATCAATCACGCTTACAAATCTGAACCCCTACCCCCTATCGGAAAATCTGATCATGATGTAGTCACCTCATACCCGCATATAGACCTAAAATTCAGACAGAACCCATCATAAAGAAGAAGGTTAAGGTATGGGAGCCTGACAGTATTTTGGAATTACAAGGATGTTTTGACTGTACTGACTGGGACCTTTTCTTTGAATCCTCTGTCAATATCCATGAAGCAACAGATGTCATATCAGAATATATCATGTTTTGTCAAGATTTAATCATTCCATCAAAAACAATCAAAATTTTCCCTAACAATAAACCATGGGTTACGAAGCCACTGAAAACCGTGTTAAATGAAAAGAAAAATTGCCTTTCAAACAGAAAACAAAATGGAACGTAAGAAAGTCCAAATAAAAACTGAGAAAGGAAATACGCTCAGCCCAAACAAAGTACAAAGAGAAGGTTGAATTGCAGTTTCAGTGCGGTAATATGCGGAACGCATGGCAAGGTCTAAAGAAATTAACTGGTCAAACCCAAATCCCATCATCACTGTGCCTTACCAAAAGAACAGCAACAACAATCCGCTAATGAACTCAACAAATTTTACTGTCGTTTTGATGCCCATGATTTCACCGATGCATTGGGAGTGATAAAAGAGGAAATCAAAACAAAGATAGAAGATGAGATTATTATAGAAGATACGACAATACTTTCAATGTTTAAAAGACTAAATATCCAAAAGGCGCTTGGACCAGACAATATTAGTAGTGTATTACTCAAGAACTGTGGATCTCAACTCTGTCATGTCTTCACTAGACTATTCAACTGGTCTATTAAAACTTCAACTGTCCCTTCTCTCTGGAAAAGCCTCAGTAATCTGTCCTATACCAAAAAAGTCTAAACCATCTTCCCTCAATGACTACCGCCCAGTCGCTCTAACATCCATTGTGATGAAGTGTTTTCGAAAGAGCAATACTCAGTCACCTCCTCACTGACACAGTCAGTCATCAAGATCCTTATCAGTTTGCATACAAACGCAACAGATGCACAGACGATGCCACTCTCACACTTTTACACAACGCTTACACTCACCTGGAGAAAACAGATTCTTTTCTTCGTATTCTTTTTATTGATTTTTCATCAGCTTTTAACACCATCCAGCCTCATCTCTTAGCGCACAAACTTTTATCCTTAAATGTCAGACCCAGGCTTATCCTGTGGATCACAGATTTCCTCATCTCCAGATCCCAGTCAGTGCGCTATCAATCTGTCATGTCATCTGTCCTCTTTTGCTCCACAGGTTCCCCTCAAGGTACCGTTCTTTCTCCTGTCCTCTTTACTCTGTACACCAACGACTGCATTGGTACAGAAGAAACACCAGTCATTAAATATTCAGATGATACAGCCCTTGTAGACCTTTCCAATTCTGACGTAACATATTTTGATGAAGTTGAGCGTTTCACAAGAAAAATTATCTTGAGCTTAACGTCAAAAAAACAAAGGAGATGATCATAGATTTTAGGAAAGCGGAAAATTATGTGCCTGATCTTTACATTGAGGAGAAAAAAAGTGGAACGGGTAGAGGAATACAAATATCTGGGCACAACATTAGACAATCAGCTCACTTTCAATACACACACCAGGTCCGCATACAAAAAATGCCAAATCAGAATGCATTTCCTACGCAAATTGAGGAATCTGCATGTCCAGCCAAAAATTCTTAAAACATTTTACAGGAGTTTTGTTGAGTCTGTCTCTTGACTTTTTCATGCATTTGCTGGTATGGAA
>JADBJO010012532.1:25000-35000 GCA_016801955.1 Conus betulinus | reverse complement strand
CCATACTCCCCTACTCTCGTAACGGTATTCGGTTTCAAACATACAAGGGTTCTTTCCTTCCCTCCGTCCATATTGTGAGCACAGTCATATGACCTTGTCTATTTGTGTGTGTGGGTGGGGGGGGGTGGGGGGGTATGTGAACAAAAAATCTAACCGAAATAAAGAAAAACGGTGAATAGAGCTCGTAGCCTTCCCCCACCCCCCCTTTTTTGTAAAAGAAGGATTTTAATTGTCAGGCTACGAGTTTTTACAATTTGACAAGCTGCAGACCAGTGGGACAGGCCGACCCGCTAGCATCACACAGTGTGGTAGCCGAGTCCCCAAAATAAAGTAATAAACATTTCTTTGCCTCAAGCTGTAATGTACGCATTTAGCATATTCCTACTTGGTTTGATCTTTAAAAAAAAAAATGAGGCAGGGAACAGTAAAATAATAAACAATAAACAAGTTGGGTTGGGTAACTCTTGCTCCCACAAGTAGGGTAACTCTCAGTTATGTGTTCTTGTGGGAGTAAGAGTTACCCTACTTGTTTATTGTCTTGAAAAAGGGAGCTTGAGAGAGAACTGGGAATAAATACTTGACTACTAACTGACCGTGCACTGACTAGCTGTTTAATTATGTTTGCCAGTACTTGGTCTACCCTGAACAAGTTGTTTAATAAAACCTGCATCCACATAGAAGCAAACAGAACAAATGTTTGGGTCAAATTGTCTTTATTTCAGACCACAGGTTCCCTTTTGACCATCCAAGTGTCTTGCTGGGTTTCAGTACCAGTTGTCCACTAAGTGAATGAAATGGGATTATGTGGACTAGTCTTTCTGTTTGATATAAGAAAAAAAACACGCTCACTTTACACTAGATCCGACCGGGAGGGGGGTGTGTGTGTGTGTGTGAAGATGACGCCTCTGACGTGACTCGAACCAACGACCTCCCAGCCTGCGACTCCCGACACTAACCACCGCACTGCGCTAATAAAAGGTCTAAAGTTTTCATAGACTTTCGACCATAGGGGCAGTGAACAGTCAGAGATTCACCGTGTCTCTATGGCATGGCACGTTGGAAGACGGAGCCCATCTTTGGTCTTTCACCCTCTCTCTCTAACCTTCTCTAAAGTGAACCGGGTACCCGTTTACTGCTGCGTACAGACCGGGTTTTCGAGACAAAAAAAATCCGACCCCATTTGTGGTTCAAACTCAAAGCCGTCGCCCCCGCGGGCAAATGCTCTAGCCATTTGACAACGGCACCCCTCTGCAGAGGCTGCCCAGACTTTGTGACGTCAGTGTGGGGGCGATCTCCTTAAGGTACTTTGTACAGGCGGAGAGACATTCGACATGCTCGTATGTCCATATCCCGCTCTGCCCCAGACACCAGATTATTCTGAAAACGAAACTAGGAGACAACTCGCACAAATAAGCCTAGAGCCTTGAAGAATTGGCTACATCCACATTTACTTCCCATAAGAGAAGACAAGCTCTCGACAGAAAGATCAATAAATAGGTTTCAAAACGGCGTAACTGAGGGCGGAAATGAAGGAACATGTAGAAAGAGAGGGGGTTAGTTACCGCCAAGGACATAGACCAACAAAGTACAGGACAAGACCAAGACACAATGCATTTCGACCTCTTGGGTCTTCTTCAGGCAAGAACAGATAACATTTAGGACAAGAAAAAGAACGAAAAAAACTAACCAGCTTCTCATGTTCGGTACACCGGTGTGCAACAAAAACTTTACTTTACGTTTCCGCGATTGCTTAAACGATGGAATGTGAATGAGGAAAAGAAATTATGGGGGGATTTTTATTCCAGACGGGGAACAAGGGCGAGCGCTACGGGGAGCAACAGGCACCAGAAACGAGAGGACATGCCAGGGAAGAGAGAACCGCTGGGAGGAGGGAGCACTGCCGCCCGCAGAGACCTCCGCCAGGACCAGAGCCGACAACACAAGAGAACCCCCTAGACAGAGATGCAGGTGAGAACTGAGCGGTGTGTGTGTGTGTGTGTGTGTGTGTGTGTGTGTGTGTGTGGAGCCGGATCAACTAGGAGAGAAGGGGGGTTCCAGAGAGGTGAGGATGAGGTCTGGGGGGTCCACCTCCGTCGGTGGGAGAAGGGAGAAAACGTGCCCAGGCATCAGCATGAATTGAAACAAGTAAAGCCAATTCGGCGGGTAAAAGCTGGGGAAAAGGGGGGAGGGAGGGGGGGGGGGGGGGGGGGGAGAGGAGGGCTCGGGTATATGGTTGAGTGTTCTTTTCCAAAACTACTTTTAATCGAGAGGGAGATGGGGTGGTGGTGGGTGGTGGTGGTGCGTCTCCTTTTACGAAAGAAACGCAGCCCTTTTGGATAATTCAGACATCAGAAGTGGCTTTTCAAAGGGGGTCTGGGGGTCCCTCCCCAGGGTAGGGGATTGGGAAAAGCGTGAGGGGCAACATGGCGAAAATGCAATTTGACCATCCAGGGGAGGGAAATTCAGAACCCTCCTCTGTCCCCTGCCTTCCCCTCCCCTGTCATTAGTCTGCTCTGCTGTGCATGTGGGCGCCAGTGTCTGTGAGTGAGTTTATCAAACAAATGATACCAAAGCATGGCTCATGGTTATGTTTTCTGTCTTCTTCTTTTTTTCTTCATCAAACGTACTGCTCCCAGTTCTTTGATGCACAACTTTAACACATCACTGTTGAAGTTTTAGTGCGATCCTCGCAGATGGCTAGAAGTGAAGGGATATGAGATCCACACATGTCCATACGCGCCATTGGTCATGAGTTTGTTTTTTTTAAATATGATATCTGCACACGCGCGCGCGTGCGCACTCAGGCATGCACGCACAAATACAGAGAGAGAGAGAGAGAGAGAGAGAGAGAGAGAGAGAGAGAGAGAGATCCGAAATTCAAAAATTGACCAAACCGTCTGGTCTTGTTTTGTATCATTTCTTAAAATCGAACGTCCCGTTTTCTGTGCTGGGTTTCCTTACCAAGGAATGGGATATGTCTTTCGACTTCTATACGCGTGGCTTAGAAAAAAAAATCAGTTTGCTTGAACAATGAAATATGTCTGAGATATGCCAGAACAGGATCTCCGAAAAAATGTTTTGTATCCTGCCTCTTTCATGTGCGTTTCTCTACCGGAATAGCTCAGTTGGTAGAGCGGCGGACTCGTGATCCTGGGGTCGCGGGTTCGAATCTCCGCCGGGTCATTTCGGTACAGGGAGATTTTTCCCTCGGAGTTAACATTGGTTCTGACTCCATTCCTCATACAGTCCTTCGAATGAGACTATAAACCGAGGTTCCGTGTGTGAACGCACGCATATCTTGCACACACGTAAAATCCCATCACCAACTTTCGGAAGAGAAGGCCAGTTTGACCGTTGGTATGGATGACACGTTACACATAGCATGCACCCTGCGTGAGAAATGGAAAGAATGAAGGAAGTAAGTATATTGACTGGATGACACGGGAAACGACTGAATGAAGCGCCAGCTGGCAGCTCTTCAGTCGGCACTACCCAGGTAGGCAGCCCGTTGTGCCAACGAGTGTGTGGATTGTAAAGTGCTTAGAGTTTGGTCTCCAGCCGAGAATAGGCGCTGTATAAGTATTCATTATTATTATTATCATCATCATCATCATCATCATCATCATCATCATCATCATTATATTATTATTATTGTT
This sequence comes from Conus betulinus, assembly GCA_016801955.1. Taxonomy (NCBI): domain Eukaryota; kingdom Metazoa; phylum Mollusca; class Gastropoda; order Neogastropoda; family Conidae; genus Conus; species Conus betulinus. The sequence goes on along the minus strand of JADBJO010012532.1, from coordinate 31,344 downwards.
GTTGTTGTTATTACTTTACGGACAGCATTTAGCGTAGACCGTTGGGTAGGAAAGACAATTTTAAAACACGAGCTACAGTTTTTATTGCCTTTCAGTGTCCTGCATAGTTTCAGTTTTCCTCTGTAGCTGTGTATGACCCTGATTAGAGTCTCCATCTGACATTCGATGGCAAGTAACAATTTCAAACTATTTTGTGTTTTAAAAGCATTTCATGGCATGCCTTGGCATGGCGATAGGCTTTGTCTGCATTAGCAATCATGAGCTAAAGATCAGGTCTGCTGGTACGCAGGTGATTGTTTCTGGCTCGACGATCAAATGGCAGAAGAGAACTGCACCGGCCAGACCCAAATTCCTACGAGTTGCATGATAAAAGGTGTATTTTAGGGTCGACCCATTCCACCGCTACTTTACCATTGGGCCCTGTACAGTAGACTGAAAGAAACAGGCGGCAGAAATCGAGAAGGTGGTTCTGGCTGATTATTAATTTTGAGCACAAGTTAAAGAAATCGGCGGTGTCGGCTTGAACGTCTGGCATTCTCATCTGGGTGTATCGTGTGACGTACCCTAGAAGAAACGCCGGTTGAAAAACTAGTTCTTGATACTGTGAGCCTCTTTGACTTTCTGCTGCTTCTATTTTTCACTGGGAACCGGCGTCCGTGCGGTAAGCTGACAAACAGGACTGATTTCTTGTCCAAACGTGTCAAGACTGGAAGTTTTAAAACTAAGCGGAAATCCTCAGATCCCCATCCCCCACCCCCACCCTGACCCGCAACACATGCATACACCATTAGTTCATTTATTTATTTTTTATTTATTTATTTATTTTATTTATTTATTTATTTATTTAATTTTTTTTAGTTGCAAAGTGAAACGACTGCAGGCGGAAATCTAAACAAATCTTAAATAAATGTCTTCAGGTGCACCTGAAGAAGACCTAAGAGGTCGAAACGCGTTGTGGTTTGTGTCTGTGACTCGTTTGTCCACGTTTCTCTGGGCGGTTCGCTGACATTTTTATTTAAGTTTTTTTTTTTTTTTTTTTTTTTTTTTTTGGGGGGGGGGCGGGTAACAGCTAAAGAGAGCACATGTATTGTTATGACGTGTCCTCAAAATGCACCTCTCGTCACCAATATGAAAGCTCATTACTTCATGCATTGACAGGCAGGCAAGCATGCGTGCGCGCACGCGCACGCGCACGCACGCACGCACGCACACACACACACACACACACACACACACACACACACACACACACACACACACACACTTGCGCTTGCGCGCGCGCACACACACGCACTCACACACACTCACACACATTGAAGACAACAGCAAGCTTTTACTTGGTTCCCCATAATGCATAGCATAAAACAAAATATAGTCAGAAGGAAAAAGCACAAACTGAAAATGTTTCTTAAACTAAGTTAGTACTGATGAATTGAATGAATCAGATTTGTTTGCAGATGGAATAAGATCTAAACTGAAGATACTGATTTATGTATTGACAGGGGCAAGACACTGCTACATCAACTGGGGAAGGAGCTGCTTCATCAACGGACAACGGAGACCAGGCCATGTGAACGAACTCAGTGGATCCGGCCAACCACAAATGGGGGAGTATTGTTCCTAATTTTTTTTCGCTCGAGCTTCTCTCTCGTCTTTACACTTCTTCCAGTGTAGCTGTCCCTTTCTTCTTCATATTTAAGTGCGCTGTCATAGAGTTTAGAGTTTCCTTGTGTAGAGTTGTGTCGTCTTCTATCCAGGATTCATTGTCTTCTTTCCCAGAGTTTAGTATCGCCTTTCTCACAAAAGTTCTGTTTTTTTTACAGAAGGTATATTTTTGAAACTCATAAGTTTGTAATCTCCTTTCTGTGGTACTACTAGAATCTTCTTCGTTCTCAGATGCTAATCTTCGTATTCAGGGTTTAGTGTTTTCTTGATTCACAGATGTTTATGTCCTTTTCTTCAGGAATTTGTGTCCCATATTTTCCACAGCTGATGCTCGTCTTTTTTTTAATTGGGGTGTACCTTTCCTAACTTTTCTAGTCTTCAGTGATTCTTTCTGTGCATCTTCTTTTCTAGGATTTTGGGTCTTCTTTCTTAGAGTATTAGGTCTTCTTCTTTCCTAGTATTTAGTGCCACGTTCTTTCCCAGGGTTCTTCTGTCTTAGGATCAGGTGTCTTCTTTCCTGGGTTTAGTGCGTTTTTTCTTCTTCCCCAGGATTTAGTGTTCTGTCCTTTCCAGGGTTCCGTGCCTTCTTTCCCAGGCTTTAGTGCCCACTTCTTTCGCAGTACGTATTGCCTTTTTATATTACAGTGTTTAGTCTTTCTTCGATCCAACGATTCAGTGCCTTCTTCTTTTTCCCCACCACAACACAAACCCACCCCCATTACACCCCGTCAACAACACAACCCCCCCTACACACACACACACATACACACCCATCACCCCCCCCACACACACACACACATACACACACACACAACGACCTAACCACATCTCCACCACACCACAAAATACGACACATATCACACAACAACAAACAAAAGCACCACACAATAACGCACAACACACCACAGCACAATGCACAACACAATGCACTACACACACACCACACCACTCCACAGCACACAACCCCACACCACACACACCCCCACACACCCCAACACACCACATCCTCATAAACACTCCACCCCACTCCACAACACCAACACATCACATTACACCACACCACACTGGAACGCAACACACAACACGACACACATCATACCAGAGGGTTGGAATAGCTCAGTGGTACAGCGCCAGACTTGTAATCTTGGTGATCCTGGGGTTTTGGGTTCGAATCTCCGCCGGGCCGTTTCTGTACGGTGGATTTTTCACTCGGAGTTTGACATTGGTTCTGACTCCATCTCCCTTACAGTCCTTCAAATGAGACGATAAACCGAGGTTCACAAGAGTGGGGACTCTGGTATTTTACACTAAGGCCTGTTTGGCCGTGAGTGTTGAGGTCTGAACTGAAATATGCGTGTCCAACGTTCAGACCTAAGGTGTTTTATTGCCCAGCTCTTCGTCTTGTGCTTGTACCGAGGTCTGTGTGAAGTCTTGAAGAGGCTCTCAGCAGTTGTCGTTTTCTTTTGATGCGTGAAGGGTATCGTTTTCCATTTTTTCGTTGCCACGTTTTGCAGAGATCGCTACATTCTGTTGCCTCACAGTCTGTCATGGATTGGTGGGGGTCTTCTGGAAGCAGGAACCATGACGTATGGTGCCTTCTTTGACTACATCTCTCTGTGGGATACAGCAGAAGGTGTTCAGAAACTTCGACTCCCAGGTGGCCTGTCACCTTGAATGGTGGGTTGTTTGAACAGGGGGTCTAGTGCAGAATGGTGGCTTTGGTTGGGCTTTAGTAGCTTTGGGGGGGGGGGGAGGCAGGGGTTAGAGGGAGGCCCGTTCCAGCGCATCATTTAGCTCCTGGCAAGACTGAAAGTGTGCAGGATGTTGCGGTGTTGAACGTCTGTGTGGATAAGAAATTTTGGCGTCGCGTATTTGGAAAGAGGGTCTGAATGGATCGAACTGGCCTTACCATGAGATCCATTTTGCGGTGGCATCAGCTTGACCGGCTCCTGCGCGTGGGAGCTTTTCAGGGTGTAGGGACCCTGGAGGTGTCAGAGCTGTAGTACATGAAGCAGAGTGCCACTGGCCTTCCTGTGTGACACATGGCTGCTCTGGTTTCTGTGACAGGTGTCTGCGGACCAAAGGTACAGAACAGCGGTACCAGACGAGATGCTTCAGGAAAGGCATGCATTTCCTGAAGCGTCTCTTGGGATCCCCTGGTACTGTCTGAGTACCCCTTGTTTTGCAGAGAACCTGTCATGGCGGTCATATCAGCATGGAGTTCACATCGGAGGTCCCGTGGAACTGGCTTCAGTATAGGCCTTAACGTCGGTCGTGTTCCTGTCGAGGATATCTAAATTTCCCCCCTGATTCGTGGCCGATTCGCTATTCGTGTTACAAATCGGATCTCTTCCACACGGGTCTTTCAACAACGCCACTGTATGCCTTTAGTTCTGTTAGTGAGTGGATGTTGTGTTGGATTAGTTGAATAAGTGGGAAACAGAGGAAGGGGTGGAGGGTACTAAAGAAGCCTGCTAGAGAAATACGTACATATAGATGTATATGTATATATTTGTCTCTGGTGTAACCATTGCCATTCATTCTGCGCATGATTCCCTATTTTGGTGATTCATCAGTCAAGTGATGGTTCCCGGGAATCAGAGTTGCTGGCTACCTTCTGTTGTGTTCCATAGATGGATGCATTTTGAAGGAGTTGCTGTGCATCCTGGGACCAGTGTGCAGGAGCTGTTTATCTTTTCATGACCTGCTTGTGAGGCAAGAGAATTGGGTAGTATCCGTGGATTGGTCATCGGCCAGCTGGGTGTCAGATTGTTCATGTGTTTGGGAAAGGTGGTGATTTGAACAAGAACTGTTTTCCTGCTCTTGTTCTCTCCCTAGATTTCCAGGCCAGCCCAGGTGAAACTGGCTCAGGCTGGGTGGCCAAGGCAAGGCTGACCCTCTCCAACCCCACCCTACTCTGCCATACCCCATGGCCAGGGCCGAGGCATGGGCCAGCTTAGGCCCAGACCAATCTGGCCCAGGCTAGGTGGCACAAGCCAGATTGACCCTCCCCGACCCTCACTGACCTCCCCTGACCCTGGCCATACTGGTCCCACGCCACCACCGCTCTACCACGGCACCACACCACCACCACCACACACACAACCCACCCCCCCCCCACCACACCACACCACACCATAACACCACCGTACCACGACACCACCACCACCACCACACCACCACCACCACCACCACCACCACCACCACCACCCACCATCACACCGCCACCACAACACAATCAACACGACCACCACATCACCATACACCACCCCCAGCACAACCACCACCACACAGCACCATCAACAGATCGCCACACCACCACCACTGCCACCATCCCACTACCATTACCCCACACCCCTCCACCACCATACCACTAACACTCAACCACCACACCAACAACCCCCCCCCCCCCCCCACACACACACACACCTCATGAATCATCGCCTTCTCTCCCTTGGTGGGCGTTTCCTCATCGCGAGGGTTCCATGTAGTATAGTTTTCTATTCTTTCTAGGGTTTAATGTCCTTTTTTCCCAGTGTTTTGTGTCTTCCAAGTTTCCAGGATTTGATGTATTCTTCTTTCCCAGCACTTCGCGACTTCTCCTTTTCTAGGTTTTAGTGTTACTTTCCAAGGGTTTAATGCCTGTGTCATTCCTAGTTACAGTCTTCTTTCGTATGATTGCCATGGATGTTCTTGTTTCCTTTTATGACAGTCCTCTGTTGAACAAGGATACAAAACAGTAGACAACTGAGTGGATGGTTCAGGAAAGTATCAAATGACCCCTCCAGTGATGTTGCGGCCTCATGTTTCCGGGATCTGGAACGTGGACGCATGTTTTCAGATCTTTGGGGTTTTGATGCAGGCTGCTTCGGAAGTCTTTGATCCTGTTCCAGAATTACTTCCTTTGTGCGCATCTGGTTCCTCCTTGTCTAAGTAGTCCGCATTCCACAGAAAGACTGACATGGCATTGAGGAGCCTGCATGCGGATCCTTTTATTAGGACTCAGCAACTTTCTTCCACATGAAGTAAAACACACAAGGAGGGTAGCTCTTGCTCCCCCCGTGATGAAATAGATTCACATGTATTTATTCTTCATGGGGGAGCAAGATTAACCTTACTTGTTTAGTATTTACTGTTTACTGCTCTCTGCCTCATTTAAGATCCCCTTTCTTCCACAGAACTNTCGATGCGAACTTGACAAGGGTAGAGAGAGAGAGAGAGAGAGAGAGAGAGAGAGAGAGAGAGAGAGAGAGAGAGAGAGAGAGAGAGAGTCTCAGTCAGTCAGATAAGACCAGGTTAAAATAAGACAATGATGACAACTATTGCTTGCAAGGCAGAAAACACACACACACACACACACACACACACACACACACACACACACACAGAGGCGCCTGTGAGTGCGAGTGTATGAGCACATGTTCACACACTCGAAGAGAGAGAGAGAGAGAGAGAGAGAGAGAGAGAGAGAGAGAGAGAGAGAGAGAGAAGCAAGACCCATGCGCAGCACTCACTCAACATACATTAAAGGATCCATAGCACCGAGCCAGCTGCATCTGATTTATTTCAACATGCACAAAAAAAAGAAAATACACAAAGAAGAACATGAATGGAATGGGTAGGAAGTACCGTTCATTCACCTTGCCCTATGGAAATGATTTCCATGAGAGACAAAAAAT
>JADBJO010012532.1:15000-20000 GCA_016801955.1 Conus betulinus | reverse complement strand
AATTCCCTTATGTCCCATAAGAACTTTTGTGGCTGATGCTTCTTGTTAGGGTCCCATGGCAATTGATAACTGTTCTCTTTCATCTTCTCACCCCATCTTCACTCACCACTAATCAACATGCTTTCTCTTTCACGCTTTTCTCACACATACATGCAACACATGACACAAAGATATTGTATTGCGCTTAGGTCCACTCCATGAGTGAAATTATAATGTGTCACTTTTTTTCATATACAAGCATTATACCCGGTGGGTATATGAACAGGTACATATAATAGTGAACCTGTAAACCTCAGATTTCCTTTTCTCTTGTAATTTCGTAACTTTACGTCCCATTATTTTAAGTGTTTTTCTTTGATCACTTTGTTTTCTGCAAGTGAGGAATTCAACGAATAAATTTCACCTTAGCTTCAAATGTACAATACCTTTTGTTTGTCAGGTATTGGAATTCGACGATTAAACTCTCCAATAGCTTCAAAAGGACAATATATTTGTTTGCCCGGTAACTGGATTCAACATTTAAGTCACAACAGTTTCAAAAGGACAATACCATTTGTTTGCCAGGTAACGGCTAATAATCCAGTATTTCTTTCGATTTCTGACCAGCGCTTTGCGCTTATTTCTTTCCAACACTGCTGAAGGGGTTAAAACATCAATTCCCCTGGGATCTGAACTTTGAGTTTGACTGAGGGGGGAAAGCGCCATGAGACACTTCTTGCACATTTTTTGGGCATGAAGTGTTACCCCCGAGTCATACCGAAAGGTAGTGGACCTAAGCGCGTTGACTGTCTGAGGATTACGAAATCATAATGAAAATAATAACAATTACTATAGCACCCAACCTAACAACGTAGGCTGCCGGGCGCTTTACAAGCTTTAACAATTCAACATCTTATAATATATGCAGAAAAACACACACGCACCAAATATTGCGTTCATAGGAAATCAACATAGCTACACCCACACGCGTGTGCGCGCGCACAGGCGTTCGCGCGCACACACACATCCTCCATGCGCACACGCGCCCTGATGTAGAACTGATATCGCTGTCTCAGACCAAGATACCTGCCGCGGGAATTCGGACAGTTGTTTTTTAACAGTTGTTTATGCTCATCCTGCTGCCAATGTGTCATGTGCCGCTGCCCATGTTGTTGATACTGTGCAATTTCTTCAGTCTATCTCTCCTGATGCACCCAATTTTATTCTTGGTGATTTTAATAACTGTAAACAGAAGATTGACTCATCCCTTACATCTTTTAAACAATATATTACCTGTTTTACTCGTAAAAAAACAAAATTCCCGATCTGTGTTATGGCAACATCAATCACGCTTACAAATCTGAACCCCTACCCCCTATCGGAAAATCTGATCATGATGTAGTCCACCTCATACCCGCATATAGACCTAAAATTCAGACAGAACCCATCATAAAGAAGAAGGTTAAGGTATGGGAGCCTGACAGTATTTTGGAATTACAAGGATGTTTTGACTGTACTGACTGGGACCTTTTCTTTGAATCCTCTGTCAATATCCATGAAGCAACAGATGTCATATCAGAATATATCATGTTTTGTCAAGATTTAATCATTCCATCAAAAACAATCAAAATTTTCCCTAACAATAAACCATGGGTAACGAAGCCACTGAAAACCGTGTTAAATGAAAAGAAAATTGCCTTTCAAACAGAAAACAAAATGGAACGTAAGAAAGTCCAAATAAAACTGAGAAAGGAAATACGCTCAGCCCCCCAAACAAAGTACAAAGAGAAGGTTGAATTGCAGTTTCAGTGCGGTAATATGCGGAACGCATGGCAAGGTCTAAAGAAATTAACTGGTCAAACCAAATCCCATCATCACTGTGCCTTACCAAAAGAACAGCAACAACAATCCGCTAATGAACTCAACAAATTTTACTGTCGTTTTGATGCCCATGATTTCACCGATGCATTGGGAGTGATAAAAAGAGGAAATCAAAACAAAGATAGAAGATGAGATTATTATAGAAGATACGACAATACTTTCAATGTTTAAAAGACTAAATATCCAAAAGGCGCTTGGACCAGACAATATTAGTAGTGTATTACTCAAGAACTGTGGATCTCAACTCTGTCATGTCTTCACTAGACTATTCAACTGGTCTATTAAAACTTCAACTGTCCCTTCTCTCTGGAAAGCCTCAGTAATCTGTCCTATACCAAAAAAGTCTAAACCATCTTCCCTCAATGACTACCGCCCAGTCGCTCTAACATCCATTGTGATGAAGTGTTTCGAAAGAGCAATACTCAGTCACCTCCTCACTGACACAGTCAGTCATCAAGATCCTTATCAGTTTGCATACAAACGCAACAGATGCACAGACGATGCCACTCTCACACTTTTACACAACGCTTACACTCACCTGGAGAAAACAGATTCTTTTGTTCGTATTCTTTTTATTGATTTTTCATCAGCTTTTAACACCATCCAGCCTCATCTCTCTTAGCGCACAAACTTTTATCCTTAAATGTCAGACCCAGGCTTATCCTGTGGATCACACAGATTTCCTCATCTCCAGATCCCAGTCAGTGCGCTATCAATCTGTCATGTCATCTGTCCTCTTTTGCTCCACAGGTTCCCCTCAAGGTACCGTTCTTTCTCCTGTCCTCTTTACTCTGTACACCAACGACTGCATTGGTACAGAAGAAACACCAGTCATTAAATATTCAGATGATACAGCCCTTGTAGACCTTTCCAATTCTGACGTAACATATTTTGATTTGATGAGCGTTTGAGCTGTTTCACAAAGAAAAATTATCTTGAGCTTAACGTCAAAAAAACAAAGGAGATGATCATAGATTTTAGGAAAGCGGAAAATTATGTGCCTGATCTTTACATTGATGGATGGAAAGGGAAAAAGTGGAACGGGTAGAGGAATACAAATATCTATCTGGCACAACATTAGACAATCAGCTCACTTTCAATACACACACCAGGTCCGCATACAAAAAATGCCAAATCAGAATGCATTTCCTACGCAAATTGAGGAATCTGCATGTCCAGCCAAAAATTCTTAAAACATTTTACAGGAGTTTTGTTGAGTCTGTCTTGACTTTTTCATGCATTTGCTGGTATGGAAATCTTAATTTGAAAAACAGCAAAAACTCTTGGATAGCGTTGTGAACATCTGCGGTAAGATTGTTGGTGAGAGACAGGAGAGTATGAGTGAGTTGTATGTATGAAAGGCGTGCGGTCAACAAGGCTCGTGCGATTGTTGTAGTGACAGTGGGCATACGCTTGCGCGACAGTTTTGTGCTCCTTCCATCAGGCAGACGATTTGACGCACAAAAAAGAGCTTTGTGTTCAAATCCATTGCGCTTTTAAACAAACACAGCGTGCAAGAAGAGGCGATGGATCACCTGTGACACAAGCATGTGCGCGGGTGTGTGTATGTCTGTGAGCAAGCGGGAAAGTATAGATGCTGGAGTGTGGGTGTGTTTCTGTTTTATGTGTGCATGTCCTGGAACAGTGAGAGAATAGAAATGTCTGGAATATGTCTTATCTTAATGATTTTTTATAATAAATCTCTCTCTCTCTCTCTCTCTCTCTCTCTCTCTCTCTCTCTCTCTCTCTCTCTCTCTCTCTCTCTCATACGTGCACACATTTATGTATATATATAATCATGAGTGGCTGAGTGCGTACTTTATTTGCACTACCAAAAAAAGAGAAAGATTGAAATTCCCATTTTGGTGTTACACGCATGTTTATTGTTTGTAAGTAATTTCAATTTCCAGTGTCACGTTTGTAACTATAAATATGTATGTCTTAACTTTTAGGGCAGCGGTCACAAATGTAATTTCTCTTGTAACGAGAGATAATAAAGTTTTCTGAATCTCCAGGCGGTCACCCATCCAAGTACTGACCAGGCCCGACGTTGCTTAACTTCGGTGATCGGACGAGAACCGGTGTATTCAACGTGGTATGGCCGTTGGCAATTTTTTCGTGGAGCAGCAGAGAGTGCGTCTTCACAGCTAGCGTGTTACTCGAAAAAGGAAGTGCTTTTTCGCTTGCCTGACATACGTCGAAAAGGGGAGTGTTTTTGCGCATGCCTGACATGCGTTAAGACTTTTGTCTTGCCGGAAAATACCGGAATAATCGCACTCCGCCACAAATTCCCTTATGTCCCATAAAAACTTTTATATATATATATATATATATATATATATATATATATATATATATATATATATATATATGCACACACACAACGCACACACATTCAAAAAGTCCTCCTGCATGCGAAAAAGTCTGACATCGTACTCTGTTAATTCAAACCCATTTAGGTTTTAAGTGAAAACCGTAACTCCAAGCTAATTTTGGTTTGGTGTTATTTTCTTCCGGATGATGAAACAAAACAACATTGTTTCCAAATTGGGCTGTCACTTGCTTTAAGCGTCTACCCATATCTTCGTTTAAGTAAAGTCTGCAATCCATACGTATGTGAGAAATTACTATCAAAATCAAACCAGTCACTATTAAACTATTCTGCTATCGAGAGAGAGAGAGAGAGAGAGAGAGAGAGAGAGAGAGAGAGAGAGAGAGAGAGAGAGAGAGAGAGAGAGGAGGAGGGGGGCAGGGGGACTTAGAATTGGGAGGTGAGCAGGGTAGAGAGGCCATGAATGGAGGTCAAGGTGGCATGGAAAATGCACAGATATCTGTGTGTGGGCATTCTGCCAATGCTGCACTGAACACCTAAGACACATCGACCTGTCATGTTCAGCACCAACGGGCATCTATTTCAAGGCGATAGCTGCAAACAGCCATCTGTTACCATCTCTGTTTTGCATAAGTATTATTCATCCACACAACGAAACAGCCATCATTTCCGCCTCGGCGCCAGAAGACCCGGGGGTCCAAATCTATACAAATGATTTTTTAGTGTCAATCATTCCTACTCTGAGCCCACCGTTTGTTTCTCCTCCTATCCCCTCTTCCCATCTTTGTTTCTGGTCCATCATCACCCT
>JADBJO010012532.1:0-7500 GCA_016801955.1 Conus betulinus | reverse complement strand
TGCGGACCTTGATTTTCTAACGCCCCCCCCCCCCCGCCCCCCCCCCCCCCCCCCCCCCCCCCCCACACACACAAGTTGTATGGAAGAGGGGTAGGAAAGAAAACCCTCCCATACTCCCCTACTCTCGTAACGGTATTCGGTTTCAAACATACAAAGGGTTCTTTCCTTCCCTCGTCCATATTGTGAGCACAGTCATATGACCTTGTCTATTTGTGTGTGTGTGGTGTGGGGGGGGGGGGGGGGGGGGTATGTGAACAAAAAAATCTAACCGAAAATAAAGAAAAAACGGTGAATAGAGCTCGTAGCCTTCCCCCACCCCCCCCTTTTTTGTAAAAGAAGGATTTTAATTGTCAGGCTACGAGTTTTTACAATTTGACAAGCTGCAGACCAGTGGGACAGGCCGACCCGCTAGCATCACACAGTGTGGTAGCCGAGTCCCCAAAATAAAGTAATAAACATTTGTTTGCCTCAAGCTGTAATGTACGCATTTAGCATATTCCTACTTGGTTTGATCTTAAAAAAAGTGAAATGAGGCAGGGAACAGTAAATAATAAACAATAAACAAGTTGGGTGGGTAACTCTTGCTCCCACAAGTAGGGTAACTCTCAGTTATGTGTGTTCTGTGGGAGTAAGAGTTACCCTACTTGTTTATTGTCTTGAAAAAGGGAGCTTGAGAGAGAACTGGGAATAAATACTTGACTACTAACTGACCGTGCACTGACTAGCTGTTTAATTATGTTTGCCAGTACTTGGTCTACCCTGAACAAGTTGTTAAAAAAAAAAACCTGCATCCACACAACAAGCAAGCAAAAAGAACAAATGTTTGGGTCAAATTGTCTCTATTTCAGATCACAGATTCCCTTTTGAGCATCCAGTGTGTCTTGCTGGGTTTCAGTACCAGTTGTCCACTAAGTGAATGAAATGGGATTATGTGGACTAGTCTTTCTGTTTGAGATAATAAAAAAAAAAACACGCTCACTTTACACTAGATCCGACCGGGGGGGGGGGTGTGTGGGTGTGTGTGAAGATGACGCCTCTGACGTGACTCGAACCAACGACCTCCCAGCCTGCGACTCCCGACACTAACCACCGCACTGCGCTAATAAAAGGTCTAAAGTTTTCATAGACTTTCGACCATAGGGGCAGTGAACAGTCAGAGATTCACCGTGTCTATGGCATGGCATGTTGGAAGACGGAGCCCATCTTTGGTCTTTCACCGTCTCTAACCTTCTCTAAAGTGAACCGGGTACCCGTTTACTGCTGCGTGCGTACAGAGAGGGGTTTTCGAGCCAAAAAAAAATCCGACCCCATTTGTGGTTCAAACTCAAAGCCGTCGCCCCCGCGGGCAAATGCTCTAACCATTTGACAACGGCACCCCTCTGCAGAGGCTGATCAGACTTTGTGACGTCAGTGTGGGGCGATCTCCTTAAGGTACTTTGTACAGGCGGAGAGACATTCGACATGCTCGTATGTCCATATCCCGCTCTGCCCCAGACACCAGATTATTCTGAAAAAGAAACTAGGAGACAACTCGCACAAATAGCCTAGAGCCTTGAAGAATTGGCTACATCCACATTTACTTCCCATAAGAGAAGACAAGCTCTCGACAGAAAGATCAATAAATAGGTTTCAAAACGGCGTGAACTGAGGGCGGGAAAAATGAAGGAACATTTAGAAAGAGAGGGGGTTAGTTACCGCCAAGGACATAGACCAACAAAGTACAGGACAAGACACAATGCATTTCGACCTCTTGGGTCTTCTTCAGGCAAGAACAGATAACATTTAGGACAAGAAAAAGAACGAAAAACTAACCAGCTTCTCATGTTCGGTACACCGGTGCAACAAAAACTTTACGTTTCCGCGATTGCTTAAACGATGGAATGTGAATGAGGAAAAGAAATTATGGGGGGATTTTTATTCCAGACGGGGAACAAGGGCGAGCGCTACGGGGAGCAACAGGCACAGAAACGAGAGGAGGACATGCCAGGGAAGAGAGAACCGCTGGGGAGGAGGGAGCACTGCCGCCCGCAGAGACCTCCGCCAGGACCAGAGCCGACAACACAAGAGAACCCCCTAGACAGAGATGCAGGTGAGAACTGAGCGGTGTGTGTGTGTGTGTGTGTGTGTGTGTGTGTGAGCCGGATCAACTAGGAGAGAAGGGGGGTTCCAGAGAGGTGAGGATGAGGTCTGGGGGGTCCACCTCCGTCGGTGGGAGAAGGGAGAAAACGTGCCCAGGCATCAGCATGAATTGAAACAAGTAAAGCCAATTCGGCGGAAATTTGGTAAAAGCTGAGGGAGGGGGGGAGGGGGGGGGGGGGGGGGGGGGGAGGAGGGCTCGGGTATGGTTGAGTGTTCTTTTCCAAACTACTTTTAAATCGAGAGGGAGATGGGGTGGTGGTGGTGGTCGTGGTGGCGTCTCCTTTTACGAAAGAACGCAACCCTTTGGATAATTCAGACATCAGAAGTGGCTTTTCAAAGGGGGTCTGGGGGTCCCTCCCCAGGGTAGGGGATTGGGAAAAGCGTGAGGGGCAACATGGCGAAAATGCAATTTTGACCATCCAGGGGAGGGAAATTCAGAACCCTCCTCTGTCCCCTGCCTTCCCCTCCCCTGTCATTAGTCTGCTCTGCTGTGCATGTGGGCGCCAGTGTCTGTGAGTGAGTTTATCAAACAAATGATACCAAAGCATGGCTCATGGTTATGTTTTCTGTCTTCTTCTTTTTTTTCTTCATCAAACGTACTGCTCCCAGTTCTTTGATGCACAACTTTAACACATCACTGTTGAAGTTTTAGTGCGATCCTCGCAGATGGCTAGAAGTGAAGGGATATGAGATCCACACATGTCCATACGCGCCATTGGTCATGAGTTTGTTTTTTTTTAATATGATATCTGCACACGCGCGCGCGTGCGCACTCAGGCATGCACGCACAAATACAGAGAGAGAGAGAGAGAGAGAGGAGAGAGAGAGAGAGAGAGAGAGAGAGAGAGATCCGAAATTCAAAAATTGACCAAACCGTCTGGTCTTGTTTTGTATCATTTCTTAAAATTCGAACGTCCCGTTTTCTGTGCTGGGTTTCCTTACCAAGGAATGGGATATGTCTTTCGACTTCTATACGCGTGGCTTAGAAAAAAAAATCAGTTTGCTTGAACAATGAAATATGTCTGAGATATGCCAGAACAGGATCTCCGAAAAAAATGTTTTGTATCCTGCCTCTTTCATGTGCGTTTTCTCTACCGGAATAGCTCAGTTGGTAGAGCGGCGGACTCGTGATCCTGGGGTCGCGGGTTCGAATCTCCGCCGGGTCATTTCGGTACAGGGGAGATTTTTCCCTCGGAGTTAACATTGGTTCTGACTCCATTCCTCATACAGTCCTTCGAATGAGACTATAAACCGAGGTTCCGTGTGTGAACGCACGCATATCTTGCACACACGTAAAAATCCCATCACCAACTTTCGGAAGAGAAGGCCAGTTTGACCGTTGGTATGGATGACACGTTACACATAGCATGCACCCTGCGTGAGAAATGGAAAGAATGAAGGAAGTAAGTATATTGACTGGATGACACGGGAAATGACTGAATGAAGCGCCAGCTGGCAGCTCTTCAGTCGGCACTACCCAGGTAGGCAGCCCGTTGTGCCAACGAGTGTGGATTGTAAAGTGCTTAGAGTTTGGTCTCCAGCCGAGAATAGGCGCTGTATAAGTATTCATTATTATATATCATCATCATCATCATCATCATCATCATCATCATCATCATTCATTATTATTATTGTTGTTGTTGTTATTACTTTACGGACAGCATTTAGCGTAGACCGTTGGGTAGGAAAGACAATTTTAAAACACGAGCTACAGTTTTTATTGCCTTTCAGTGTCCTGCATAGTTTCAGTTTTTCCTCTGTAGCTGTGTATGACCCTGATTAGAGTCTCCATCTGACATTCGATGGCAAGTAACAATTTCAAACTATTTTGTGTTTTTAAAAGCATTTCATGGCATGCCTTGGCATGGCGATAGGCTTTGTCTGCATTTAGCATCATGAGCTAAAGATCAGGTCTGCTGGTACGCAGGTGATTGTTTCTGGCTCGACGATCAAATGGCAGAAGAGAACTGCACCGGCCAGACCCAAATTCCTACGAGTTGCATGATAAAAGGTGTATTTTAGGGTCGACCCATTCCACCGCTACTTTTACCATTGGGCCCTGTACAGTAGACTGAAAGAAACAGGCGGCAGAAATCGAGAAGGTGGTTCTGGCTGATTATTAATTTTGAGCACAAGTTAAAGAAATCGGCGGTGTCGGCTTGAACGTCTGGCATTCTCATCTGGGTGTATCGTGTGACGTACCCTAGAAGAAACGCCGGTTGAAAAACTAGTTCTTGATACTGTGAGCCTCTTTGACTTTCTGCTGCTTCTATTTTTCACTGGGAACCGGCGTCCGTGCGGTAAGCTGACAAACAGGACTGATTTCTTGTCCAAACGTGTCAAGACTGGAAGTTTAAACTAAGCGGAAAATCCTCAGATCCCATCCCCCACCCCCCCTGACCCGCAACACATGCATACACCATTAGTTCATTTATTTATTTTTTTTATTTTTATTTATTTTATTTATTTATTTATTTATTTAATTTTTTTTAGTTGCAAAGTGAAACGACTGCAGGCGGAAATCTAAACACAAATCTTAAATAAATGTCTTCAGGTGCACCTGAAGAAGACCTAAGAGGTCGAAACGCGTTGTGGTTTGTCTTGTGACTCGTTTGTCCACGTTTTCTGGGCGGTTCGCTGACATTTATTTAAGTTTTTTTTTTTTTTTTTTTTTTTGGGGGGGGGGGGGGGGGGGGGGGGGGGGGGGGTAACAGCTAAAGAGAGCACATGTATTGTTATGACGTGTCCTCAAAATGCACCTCTCGTCACCAATATGAAAGCTCATTACTTCATGCATTGACAGGCAGGCAAGCATGCGTGCGCGCGCGCACGCGCACGCACGCACGCACGCACGCACACACACACACACACACACACACACACACACACACACACACACACACACACACACACACACACACACTTGCGCGCGCGCGCACACACACGCACTCACACACACTCACACACATTGAAGACAACAGCAAGCTTTTACTTGGTTCCCCATAATGCATAGCATAAAAAAACAAAATATAGTCAGAAGGAAAAAGCACAAACTGAAAATGTTTCTTAAACTAAGTTAGTACTGATGAATTGAATGAATCAGATTTGTTTGCAGATGGAATAAGATCTAAACTGAAGATACTGATTATGTATTGACAGGGGCAAGACACTGCTACATCAACGGGGGGAAGGAGCTGCTTCATCAACGGACAACGGAGACCAGGCCATGTGAACGAACTCAGTGGATCCGGCCAACCACAAATGGGGGAGTATTGTTCCTGATTTTTCGCTCGAGCTTCTCTCTCGTCTTTACACTTCTTCCAGTGTAGCTGTCCCTTTCTTTCATATTTAAGTGCGCTGTCATAGAGTTTAGTTTCCTTGTGTAGAGTTGTGTCGTCTTCTATCCCAGGATTCATTGTCTTCTTTCCCAGAGTTTAGTATCGCCTTTCCTCACAAAAGTTCTACTTTTTTTACAGAAGGTATATTTTGAACTCTCACAAGTTTGAAATCTCCTTTCTGCGGTACTAGAATCTTCTTCGTTCTCAGATGCTAATCTTCGTATTCAGGGTTTAGTGTTTTCTTGATTCACAGATGTTTTATGTCCTTTTCTTCAGGAATTTGTGTCCCATATTTTCCACAGCTGATGCTCGTCTTTTTTTTTAATTGGGGTGTACCTTTCCTAACTTTCTAGTCTTCAGTGATTCTTTCTGTGCATCTTCTTTTCTAGGATTTTGGGTCTTCTTTCTCAGAGTATTAGGTCTTCTTCTTTCCTAGGATTTAGTGCCACGTTTCTTTCCCAGGGTTCTTCTGTCTTAGGATCAGGTGTCTTCTTTCCTGGGTTTAGTGCGTTTTTTCCCCAGGATTTAGTGTTCTGTCCTTTCCAGGGGTCCATGCCTTCTTTCCCAGGCTTTAGTGCCCACTTCTTTCGCAGTACGTATTGCCTTTTTTTATATTACAGTGTTTAGTCTTTCTTCGATCCAACGATTCAGTGCCTTCTTCTTTTCCCCACCACAACACAACACAACCCACCCCCATTACACCCCGTCAACAACACAACCCCCCCTACACACACACACACATACACACCCCATCACCCCCCACACACACACATACACACACACACACAACGACCTAACACATCTCCACCACACACCACAAAATACGACACATATCACACAACAACAAACAAAAGCACACACACAATAACGCACAAACACACCACAGCACAATGCACAACACAATGCACTACACACACACACACACCACTCCACAGCACACAACCCCACACCACACAACCCCACCCCACACCCCAACACACCACATCCTCATAAACACTCCCACCCCACTCCACAACACCAACACATCACATTACACCACACCACACTGGAACGCAACACACAACGACACACACATCATACCAGAGGGTTGGAATAGCTCAGTGGTACAGCGCCAGACTTGTAATCTTGGTGATCCTGGGGTTTTGGGTTCGAATCTCCGCCGGCCGTTTCTGTACGGTGGATTTTTCACTCGGAGTTGACATTGGTTCTGACTCCATCTCCTTACAGTCCTTCAAATGAGACGATAAACCGAGGTTCACAAGAGTGGGGACTCTGGTATTTTACACTAAGGCCTGTTTGGCCGTGAGTGTTGAGGTCTGAACTGAATATGCGTGTCCAACGTTCAGACCTAAGGTGTTTTATTGCCCAGCTCTTCGTCTTGTTGCTTGTACCGAGGTCTGTGTGAAGTCTTGAAGAGGCTCTCCAGCAGTTGTCGTTTTCTTTTGATGCGTGAAGGGTATCGTTTCCATTTTTTCGTTGCCACGTTTTGCAGAGATCGCTACATTCTGTTGCCTCACAGTCTGTCATGGATTGGTGGGGGTCTTCTGGAAGCAGGAACCATGACGTATGGTGCCTTCTTTGACTACATCTCTCTGTGTGATACAGCAGAAGGTGTTCAGAAACTTCGACTCCCAGGTGGCCTGTCACCTTGAATGGTGGGTTGTTTGAACAGGGGGTCTAGTGCAGAATGGTGGCTTTGGTTGGGCTTTAGTAGCTTTGGGGGTGGGGGGAGGCAGGGGTTAGAGGGAGGCCCGTTCCAGCGCATCATTTAGCTCCTGGCAAGACTGAAAGTGTGCAGGATGTTGCGGTGTTGAACGTCTGTGTGGATAAGAAATTTTTGGCGTCGCGTATTTGGAAAGAGGGTCTGAATGGATCGAACTGGCCTTACCATGAGATCCATTTTGCGGTGGCATCAGCTTGACCGGCTCCTGCGCGTGGGAGCTTTTCAGGGTGTAGGGAGCTTCAGGAAATGGCATGCATTTCTGGAAGCGTCGCTTGGGATACCCTGGTACTGTACTGAGAC
>JADBJO010012531.1:40000-55000 GCA_016801955.1 Conus betulinus | reverse complement strand
CGGCTGCTCTGTGATGACGAGAGTGATTAGGAAAGACGGATGGTGTGGGTGGCAGAGAGACAGAGCAGAGCGAGAGAGAGAGAGAAGAGAAGAGAAGAAAGAAGAGTAAGAAAGAGAAGAAGAAGAAGAAGAAAGTGAGAAGAGAGAAGAGAGAGAGGAAGAGAGAGAGAGAAGAGACGAGAGAGAGATAGATCGAGAGAGCGGCAGGGTAAGAGAACGCGAGGGACTGGTTGTGTGTGTGTGTGTGTGGGGGGGGGGGGGTATGGAAGGAAGGAAGAGGGACATGTTCAGGTACAGTAGGGGCCTTGACGACAGCGGCGATGAGGAGTGGGGGCGGGGTCAAAGGGCAGCGCGGAGTGAGCGGCCTTGGGAGCTGGGCTGACGTGGAGCGTGCCAAGGCTGCTCAGGAGTAGTGGTGGGAAACACCTTCCGCGCGCCCTTAATGACGCGCCTGCTGGAGGCCGTTGGAGGGGGGGGGGGGGGGGGGGGGGGGGGGGGGGGGGGGTGGCAGAGGAGAGGAGGGGAGGGAAGGAAGGTGAGGAGGGGGGGGGGGGGGGGGGGGGGGGGGGGGGTGGGAGAGAGGGACTCGCTTGCACCACAAAGGAGAGGGCGGGAAAGCGGTTGAGGTGGGGGGGGGGTGGGGGTGTGATGGTGGGGGATTAGCCTGGAGGTGAAAAAGGTAAATCATCGCATCCGTTGTGTGGTGAGAGAGAGAGAGAGGGGGGGGGGGGTTTTGAGAAAGAGGGAAGAGAGAGGGGGAGAGAGAGACAAAGAAAGAGAGAGAGAGGAGAGAGAGAGACAGAGAGAGAGGCTGAGAGAGAGAGAGAGAGAGAGAGAGAGAGAGAGAGAGAGAGCGAGGATGAGGTGGGGGGGGTGAAAACGCTTCAGGAGTGTCCATTTCCGTTGTCAGACCGCCCCGGAATATGAGGGCCAGTACCTACCGCAGAGCACTTCTCCTCCTCCACTGACTGCTGATGGGCCTGCATACACTCAGAGCTACTGGAACCTCCCCGCTGCTCACAGCGCTCGACCTTCTCTGACACGTGAACATCGCCAACAGATTCCATATAGCCGGCATCAACGGATTACACTTACCGACAGTTGGAAAGTCCGCGTGCGAGCGGTGTAATACAAAGGTGCTGAAAAAGGTTGGTCTAAATCCTAGGCGAAAAAAAAAACAAAACCAAACAAGAACTTATTCTTGGGAGAGAGAGAAAGGTTTATGAACGGAATTGTCATCTCAAGACTCCTCAGCTGAAAAAGAACACACTAATTCTTGGGAGAGAGAAGGATTGCGAACCGAATATCATCTCAAGATTCTTCAGCTAAGAAAGAATGCTTATTCTTGGGAGAGAGACCGGTTATGAACAGAACATCATCTCAAGAAACCTCAGCTAAGAAAGAATGCTTATTCTTGAGAGAGAGAGAGAGAGAGAGAGAGAGAGAGAGAGAGAGAGAGAGAGAGAGAGAACGGTTATGAACAGAACATCATCTCAAGATTCTTCAGCTAAGGAACTCATGGCAGCCCCAGTGAACATGACAATGATGACATTGCCGCGGGGAACAAGTAAGCATGTTTTTTTTTTCCCTATAGCAGGATGAATCAGAAAACAAAAAGTGCGAAGAAAATAACTATCAAGCCCTGCGATCCATAGCTCCAAAGGTGGGATTGACTGTGTGTGCCTGTGCTCCTTGCAATCTCTGACCGCTCACACACAAGTCGCCCTCAGCACAGTATTAGAGAAGAAGGAGGGGGACAGTACCGAGGTAGGCTGGGCTTGTGATTTGTTTGATCACTGTGTAGAATGGGAAACAGGAAGATGTAGGCCAGTTATCTAGAAAGGAAAACAGGAAACAGATGAGTAGGCTAGTTATCTCGTATGTCGAGAATCGCTTCAAATTAAGAAGTGAAAAGCATGCGTGGCACGGTGAATGCTTAGGATTACCACACAGTAAGTACCGTACTGAGCTACATGTGTATAGAGTCACCACAGACTCCACAACTGAGACGTGTAGGGTGAAGTGTCTGCGGTTAATACAAACTGAGAAATGACATACGCGTAGGTCTAGGAACGTCTAGGATCATTATTTAAAAATAAAGTGATGCGAGTTTAGGTCTCGGAGTGTCTATCATTACTACAAAATGAGAAGTGAATTGAGTATGACTATAGGAGTAGCTAGAATCACAATCAAAAAAGAAATGTGTAGATCTTGGAGTGTTTGGATCGCCACAAAGTAAAAAGTGACTAAGTATAGATCCAGGAGTGTTTTGGAAAAAAAAAAAAAAAGCGACAATGTGACATATGTGCAAGTCAAGGAGTGTCTAGAATCACCACAGAATGAAACGTGACTAATATAGAGGGTTATGGGGTGTCTAGAATCACCGCAGCAGAATGAAACGTGACAAACATAGTAAGCGAGGTGTGTCTACAATCACTACAGAGTGACAGATGACTAGCATAGAGGGCTAGGGGTGTCTAGAATCGTTTACAGAGTGACAGATGACTAGCATAGAGGGTTAGGGGTATCTAGAATCACTACAGAGTGACAGATGATAGCATAGAGGGCTGGGGGTATCTAGAATCACTACAGAGTGACGGATGACTAGCATAGAGGGCTAGGGGTGTCTAGAATCACTACAGAGTGACACATGACTAGCACAGAGAGCTAGGGGTGTATAGAATCACTACAGAGTGACAGATGACTAGCATAGAGGGCTAGGGGTATCTAGAATCACTACAAAGTGACAGATGACTAGCATAGAGGGCTAGGGGTGTCTAGAATAACTACAGAGTGACAGATGACTAGCATAGAGGCTAAAATCACTACAGAGTGAACCGTGACTAACACAGAGGGCTAGGAGTGTCTAGAATCACTAGAGGGTGAAAACGTGACTAACATAGAGAGATAGGAGTGTGTAGAATCACCACAGAGTGACACATGACTAACATGGAGAGCTAGGAGCGTCTAGAATCACAAAGAATAAAACGTGACTAAAGTAGAGGCCTAGGAGTGTGTATCACCGCAGAGTGAAGCGTGACTGAAGTAGAAGGCTATGAGTGTAATCACTACAGAATAAAACGTGACTACGATAGAGGCCTAGGATTGTGCAGAATCACCACAGAGTGTAACGTCACTAACATACAGGGCCAGGAGTGTCTAGATTCACCACTGAGTGAAACGTGACTAACATACAGGACCAGGAGTGTGAATCACCACAGAATGAAACGTGATTAACATAGAGGGCTAGGAGTGTGAATCACTACAGAATGAAACGTGACTTAAGCACAGGGCTAGAAGTATGAATCACTACAGAATGAAACGTGACTTAAGCACAGGGCTAGGAGTATGAATCACTACAGAATGAAACGTGACTTAAGCACAGGGCTAGGAGTATGAATCACTACAGAATGAAACGTGACAAGCACAGGCTAGAAGCATGAATCACTACAGAAATGAAACATGACTAACATAGAGGTCTAGGAGTGTGAATCACTACAGAAAAAACCGTGACTAAAGTAGAGGGCTAGAAGTGTGAATCACCACAGGATGAAACGTGGACTAAAGTAGAGGGCTCGGAATGTGAATCACCACAGAGTACAACGTGACTACCATACAGGGATAGGTTGTATCTAGAATCACCACAGAGTACAACGTGACTAGCATAGAGGGTTAGGTGTATCTATAATCACCACGGAGTACAACGTGACTAGCATAGAGGGTTAGGTGTATCTATATCACCACAGAGTCAAACGTGACTAAACATAGAGGAATAGTGTATCTAGAATCACCACAGAGTCAAACATGACTGAGATAGAGGGCTAGGATGTCTAGAATCACTACAGTGTGAAACATGACTGAAGTAGAGGGCTAAAGGGTGTCTAGAATCACCCACAGAGTGACACGTGACTGAAGTAGAGGGCTAAGGGTGTCTAGAATCACCACAGAGTGACACGTGACTGACATAGAGGGCTAGGAATGTCTAGAATCACTACAGAGAGTGAAACGTGACTGAAGTAAAGGGCTAAGGGTGTCTAGAATCACGTAGATCTAGGAATATCTAGAACAAAGTGCACATTGAGAAGTGAAATACGTTGTAATAGGTGTAACTCTTGTAGTGTCTAGAAAGAATCACCATTGAGTGAGACGTGACTTTCTAGAATCTGTAAAAGTGAGGCATGACACGAGTATAGGGCTAAGGCTAGGAGAGTTAGAATCACTGCAAAATGAAAAGTGACCAAAGTGTAGGTCTACAAAGTGAGAAATGACACTGATGTTTACCAAGGAATATCTGCTATTATTTTACAGTGAGAAATAGTAACAACAAAGGGCTGAGACGGTCCAGAATCGTGGCAGAATTAGAAGTGACAGAAATATTAGGCCAGGAGTGTCTGGAATCACTGTACAATGAGGAATGAGAGAAGTGTAGGCCCTGGAGTGTCAAAACCACCAATGAGAAATGACAGCAATACAGGGACTAGGAGTGAACAGAATGAGAAGGAAAAATTGTAACCTCGGCAGTGTCTGAATGACTGTACAATGAGAAGGGACAGAAATATGAGTTAAGATCCAGTGTCCAGAATAACTGTAAAAAGAGAGGCGACAGAGGTGTAAGCCTAGGAATATCTAGAATCGCTATACCAGCAAGAAGTGACAAGCGTCGGATTAGGAATGTCTAGAATCGCTGTAGAACATGAAGCGACAGAAGTTGAAGGCTACGAATGCCTAGAATAGTGAAACAGAACCGAGAGTTGGCAGGTGTGTGTAGCAAAGAGTGTGCGCAATCAGTCCACGATGACACCAGAAGACGTACAGGTGACAGGAGTGTCTGGAACCCACGGAGAAGTGATAGGCATTGTGCAAGGAGTGTCTGGAACTATTAGGAATAATGGAAAAAAGTCTGGAGATGAGCACTATCTTTAACATCAGTCAGAATAGAAACAGACCTGCCAACACAGGCGACACGAGGACAGTCTCAACAGCCTTCCTGCCGCCACGTGTCCTGTGAGTGACGCCAGCACGCCCACTCTGGAACAGCCCTCCCAGGACTGCACGCCAGAGGGGCCACGGAATCGTTGCCACCACCTTGACTGGTGCAGGATGAAAAAAAGAGGAGTGGAGTGGATCGGGTTTGGGGGGCGGACGGAGGGGGGGGGGGGGGGGGCAGGACGAAGGCAGTGGAAGAAAGTTGGAACTCCTCCGTTTCTTCTCCCATTGTTTACAGTGGCACTGACATTCCGACGTAGACTGCCGCCTCCCCCCCCCCCCCCCCCCAGCCCCCCACCCCCTCCCCCTCCTCCGGCACAATGCAGCAGCCAACACTCCCAGGTGATGCCGTGTGTTTCTGTGCTCGCCCGCCTCCGATGCACACGGCACTTTCAGGGTAGCGCCGATAGCCCTGAATGTACTATCGTCTTCCTCCGGCCACCAGTCGTCCGTCCTAAACCTCCTCCGCTCACGCCGTGAACAGCCAGGAACGCTTTGTACCTGACCGTCGGCGGACCGCAAAGACTTCAGACGTCAAAACTAGAGCCGGTTCTGCTGTTGTGATGCATTTCTGCGAATAATTGCGGGGCCGTGGTACCGCTTCAGCCACCCGTCCAGCCTGGCGCTTCATACCGGTGAAACCCTGAACGCAATCCGTAGCACTGGAGACGAAGTTATGTCAACTGACAAGGATTTCTGTGCTTTTCGGATTCTTACGTAGTCAGAGCGCACGTGACTATACCTATTCGAGGCCTTGGATTGATTGTTGGAAAGAAAAAAAATTGTCCTGGTCGGGGTGAAGTGTTCGGTTGAGGTTCTACACTGCATGTCTGTGGGGTCACACTAGTTTTTCTTCTTTATCTAAGATATGTCACGCGGATAAATCTGTTTTATCGGCTTCCTGCCGTGATTTATGTTAGTATTTAAGTCGGCCGTTTCTGTAATCGGGCTGGTGACGACAGCCCGACGATGTGTACCGAAACTCGCTTTGATTTGTTCGGTGGGCCGGCGCTGGTTGGGTGGCCTGCCGTTGAGGAGTGCTGTTTGTGTGGGCAGTGTGGTGTCTATGTGGTGCTCTTGCCAGTCCGGCTTCATGTGGGTGCCGTGGGGTGGGGGGGTGTGGACCGGTGTGGCTGTTCACGTGGGTGCCAGCCGTTGTGTTTGTGGGGTTTTACCGGCATGGGTTCTCTTTGGTGGTACACGGGAGGGCTCTGGACGGGGGTTGGATGACGTGGGGCTTCGTGGGTGGTGGGGTTACGGTGCTTGGGTGCGGCGATGGGGGGGGGGGACGCGGGTGTCGGGGTGGGGGGGGGTTACGAAGCTTGGTATGTTGTATCCGTCAGGCGAGCTTGTAGCTGGTTTTGTTGATGCAGTTGTGTACGTCCGGAGCGGGCCGGATGCGGGGGCGTGGTTTCCGGGAGGGAGGATGCTTTGTGTTTGGAGGTGGTGGGGAGCGGGGCGCTCTGCGAGGGGGAAGGCGGGCACGTGTGGTATGCCCGGCTGAGAAGAGGAGATCGGAGAGAGATATAGAGAGAGAGGCGTACGATGTTAGAAAGAGAGCATGAGTTTTTAGTAGGACTTTCGTGCAACCAGACTTTGCCTCACTTGCCACTACAGTGGAGGAGAGAGAGAGAGAAGAGAGAGAGAGGAGAGAGTAGAGCGAGAGAGAGAGAGAGAGAGAGAGAGTTTTCAAAGACTTGTATTTTGATTAAAAGACGTCACATACATACTAGACAACGCAGACTTAATCGGTCAGTCCCAGACAAGCGGAAAGTTCAAATCTATTGATTTTGTGCCCGTTTTGTTGCGGAAGAGGAAGAGAACGTAGGCAGGTTCCCTCATGAGTCTTGTAGTAAAATAAGCTTTAGCTTATGAAAAACGAAATACAATGCACACCCATTTTTCCTTTTGTTTTCTTTTTTTTTTTGGGTTCTTTGCTTTTTTGTTTTTTTTTTTGGGTTTGTGTTTTAAGTGTTTGCTAGGACTTTGGTCTCTGGGTTTCCCGAAAAGGCCAGGTCCCTGATGGAAATTCTGCTCAGACTTTTTTTTTTCCAATAATGATACTTACTTGTTTCAGCACCTAAAATCAGTGCAGACAAACTCCCGTGGCTGGGTCAGACGTTTTGAGATGGATCTGTTCCGTGGTCGGCAACCCCGTGAATGCCTTGGAACGACACTTTTGCGGCCTGATCTGGTGTGCAGGGGCCTGGGTTGTACGTTTGGGGGGGTTTGGTTGCAGCTTTGGACTGTCTACAAGGTTGTGGCAGGGTGGGGCGGGGGCAGGTGTGCTGCCTGGTCGCGCGGGGGTCGGCTTTGTCTTCTTCGGCTGCGTGTGTCTGGGGGCTGGGGGGTTGGGTGGGGCGGGTCGGGTCGGTCTGTGCCTCGTGTCTGCCGTCGTGTCAGCAGTCCCTGGGTAATCATGATGGTATGAAATTGTTCGGAAGTCCTTTGGTAAGGCTGTTGTTGGTTTGTGTGGGGCTTGTGGTGGCGGTTTGAAATGTCCTGTTGATTTGGTCTGTGTGGACTCTATGTTGTTTACGTTTTGTTTTCGATTTGTGTTTTGTGTTTGTGTTTTTTTTTGGGGGTTTGTGGGTTTGTGGGGGGTTCGAGTTTGTGTGGGGTAGGGTGCGAATTGTGGGTGCTAAATGAAAACATTGAGTCAAAGTAAACTACCTCGTCCCCCCCCCCCCTCCCTCCCCCCCCCCCCGTCCCCCCCCCCTCCAATTTTGAAAATTTTTAAAGGTTCCTTTCTCTCCATTTGCTGATAGTAACTACTTGCCTGTCTGTTGATGTCTCCTATCTGTCTTGTTGTTCGTCTGTCTGGCTAGCTGGTTGGCTGGCTGGCTGGCTTGCTCTCTCTCTCTCTCTCCTCTCTCTTCTCTCTCTCTCTCTGGTCTGTCTCTTCTGTCAGCCTTCCCTGTCTGTCTGTCTTTCTGGTTTGTCTCTCTGTTTTCTCTCCCTACCTCCCTTCCCTCACTACTGTCTCACCAAATTAACGGTATGTGTTCGCGAGCTTCGCGCGCGCTTCGCGCCGCGAACGTACCCGTTCATACATATGTCTCGGGTGTGTTTGTGCTTGTTTATGATATGCGCCGCGCGCGCGAGTGTGTGCGTTTTGTATTTATTATGCGCGAGCGTTAATGGTGTGTGTGCGCGCGAGCGTTGGCGTTTGCCGCGCAGCGACGCCGAGCGAGCGGAGCGCGCCGCCTGACACTGTTGCCCGAGAAGGAATGAATGGTATGGGGAAAGCCTTGTGAAGCAGGCTAAGGTCATGCCACGAAGCAAGTTACTGTTGAGAGCCGGGCTCTGAAGGTCATAAACTTTCAGATCGCGCAACCGGCTAAAAACTTACCCTTGCGAAAGGGCGGCCGTAAAGGGAAAACCAATCCTCGTGATGGAAAGAAACGGGGTAACCCAAAAGGGACACCTAATCAATTTTCCCTTCCCCTGCTGCCAAGGGGGAGCCACCAATCAATGGTGTGCACTGTAAAGAAGACCTTGGCCTTTATCCCTCTGTGTGGACCCCCCCCCCCCCACCCCCCCCCCACCCCCCCCCAGGGGTGGGGGTGGGCCCCCCCCCCCCCCGCCCGTGGCTGGCGGCGGTCGCTCGGTCCCCCCCTGTCCTTCCATTGGGGCGTTAGAAAGTCAATTTCTGTGCTGTGGGCCGCACTAAACGGTCGAGGTTGACTGGTAGGGGGTCTTATCCGTCTGTCCATCACCCTCGGGGGGGTGGATCTCTCGTCTCTCTCGGTGGGTCTCGGGTGCTTCTGGTAGTGGTTCCTGTGAGCTCCGCACGTCACCGATCCTACTCGAGGACATATACCAGTTGGGGGGGGTTCCTGTGGCGGAGGGTGGGGGGGTGGGGCCGTCGCGGTGCTCGATGTGATGTGGGGTGGTTGGGGGGTTGTGTGTGGTGGGGGGGGGGGGGGGTGGTTTGGTGTGGTGGGTTGTTTTTGGGGTTATGGGGTGTGTTTTTTTTTCGTTAGTTTTTTGGTGTGGTATATTCGTGTGTGTGGTTGGTGGGTGGGGGGGGGTTCGGGGGGTGGTGGTTGGGTCGGGTGTGTGGGGGTTGTTGTGGTTCGTTTGGCTGTCTCTCTGGGGGTTGGTGTCGTGGGTTGGGGTGACCTTTGGTTGTGTCGTTTGGGTGTGGGTGCTTGGGCACCGAAGGGTTCCCTTTTTCCCCTCTTCTTCCCCCTTCTTTTCGCCCCTCTTCTTTTCTTCCTTCCTTCTCCTCGTTCTTGTCTGTTCTGTCCTTTGACGCACAAGTATTTGGCTCCTCCTCTGCCTCATCTCGTTCATCATCATCACATCATCATCACCATCATCATCATCATCATCATCACTCATTCTCTTTCTTCTTCTTCTTCTTCTTCTCTTCTTCTTCCTATTCCTCCTCCTCCTCCTCCTCCTTCCCTTCCTCCTCCTCCTCCTTCTCCCGTCCTCTCCTCCTCCTTCCTTCTTGTCCTCCTCTCCCCCCTCCTCTTCCTCCTCCTCCTTCCTTCTCCTCCTCCTCCCTCTCCTTTCCTCCCCCTCCACCTCCTCCTCTCCTCTCTTTTTCATCTGCTTCATGTCTTTTCGCGCCTTCTTTCCTCAGTGTTCTGGGGCTGATTGCACCACAGCCCACTGGTGTCCCCGTGGACCAGGTGAAGAAGCTCCGTGCTGCCTTCCATGTCATGCCCATTCTCTGTGCCACCTGTAGCTGTTTGGCCCTCATATGATACCAGACATCACCACATTTTACAGCGGACTCCATCAAAACCTTGTTCACAGATGTTCCACCCTCGCTGGGAGGTTTTCCGTCCCTTTTCTTTTTTCTTTTGTAGTTCTTGAAAGATAGCAATATTTTTCATCTGATCTAGGATTTCATGGAAGAAACATTCTAAAGAAAAGCAATTTTTTGCGTGTCGTAGAAATATGTTTCGATAAGTTGTGGATTGTGTTAAATGTGTAAAGTGCATCCGTGAATGCAATTGACTGACAGGGCAATAGCCCTGAGATGGCACCCTCGCGATCGGCGAGACTTTAAAAACATGAATCTTTCCTCATTCATCTTTTTTTCTCTTTTTCTTTCTTGCTTTTTTTTTATCTTCTATGTATCTTTTCATTCTTCTTTCGTCTTCGTCTTTTTCTTTTTTTTTTTTTCCTTTCTTTATTTTCTCTTCTTGTTATTGTTCTTCTTGTTTGCTATCGGCTTACTCTTTCTTCGTCTTGTTGTTGTTGTTGTGGTTGTTCTTCTTCTTCTTCTTCTTCTTCTTCAAGGCTTTTCAAGACTGTTCTTTCTGATCCTCCCACGCCGTCTCAGTTCAGTCGTCGCCTGTGTTTATTTGATACGATTCCACCTTGTTATAAAGAGAGAGAGAGAGAGAGAGAGAGAGAGAGAGAGAGAGAGAGAGAGAGAAGAGAGAGAGAGAGAGAGCCAGTCGGTTACTGTGCGACTCGCCCACCTGGATTACATCATCACTTCAAGCCCGAGACGCCATCGGCACTTGAAGAGAAAAGCAGCAGCAGCAGCAGCAGCAGCGGCAGCAGCAGGCCAAATATGGAGCAGCTCACGCTGTTCGCCCACGACAGGCCGCGGGACAGGGCGATATGAGGAGACTGTGTGCAGTGCAGGACACAGTGACCCGACCCACTTCACTGCTCCCTGGGCTCCAACACAACACTCAGTGACGTCAGGGATGGTGCCGGGCCAAAACTGCATCTCCGTGAAGGGAATCACAGAGAGAGAGAGAGCGAGAGAGAGAGAGAGAGAGAGGGGAGGGTGGAGAGGGTGGAGAGAGAGAGAGAGAGAGAGAGAGAGAGAGAGAGAGAGAGAGAGAGAATTCAGAACTCTGAATTTGCACTTAAGAGAGAGAGATAGAGAGAGGGTGGAGAGAGAGAGAGAGAGAGAGAGGAGAGAGAGAGAGAGAGAGAGAGAGAGAGAATTCAGAACTCTGAATTTGCACTTAAGAGAGAGATAGAGAGACTGAGGGAGAACTCAGCCTTTTCACTTAGAGAGAGAGAGAGAGAGAGAGAGAGAAAGTAGGGGGGGAGAGAGAAAGAGTTAAGTTGGGGAGGGGGAGAAGGGAAGGCGGGAGGGGGGGAGGGGTAAAAGAACAAGATTTAAGTGTGATTCAAAGAGAGAAATACTATTTCTTTTACTCTTGAGTTTTACACACACACACACACACACACACACACACACACACACACACACACACACACGCACGCACGCACGCACGCACGCACGCACGCACGCACGCTCGCAAGCGCACACACACACACACACAACACGCACACACACACACACACACACCACGCGCGCGCACACACACACACACACACACACACACACACACACACACACACACACACACACACACACACACACACACACACACACAGGAGGGGGGGTAGGTAGTGGTGAATGCTGTGATGTTTCCCGTCAAGAACGGAAGGTAGGCCTAGCAGAACTTCAAAGAGTACACGGTACTTGTGTGGATATTGGTATGGGTGCCTCAGAAACTGCGCTTATAAGGCTGTTTGTCTACATGCCACAGGTTCTGTATACCTAGGCGAATGCTTATAGACGTACCTGAGACTGCGGTTGCGCGAATATTTGTGTAAGTGCCATAGATTGTACTTGTGAGGATATTTGTGTAGCTGTCATAGACTGTACTTGTGCGGATATTTGTATAACAATCATAGAAAATGGTAACGCGGGCAGTTGAAAAGGTGCCAATAGATCGTACCTGTGCAGATAGTTGTATAGGTGCCATCGATCGTGCTTGTGCGGATAGTTGTATAGGTACCATGGATCGTGCTTGTGCGGATAGTTGTATAGGTACCGTAAATCGTGTTCATGTGGCTTATAAAACATATTGTTCATGTGGCTTATAAAACATTGTTCATGTGGGTTATAAAACATAAAGCATTGTTCATGTGGCTGTTTATGTGGCTTATAAACATTGTTCGTGTGGCTTATAAGCATATTGTTCATATGGCTTATAAAACATATTGTTCATGTGTTTGTATCGATGTCTGTACAGTCCCTCTGAGAACCACACTTCGTGCTTGTGACCGTCATGATAATACCATTTACGTCCTGATTATGTGTGTGTGTGTGTGTGTGTGTGTGTGTGTGTGTGTGTGTGGAAAGGTTGGGGAGGTGAGATGGGGTTAATTGATGTACAGTGCACTGACATCACCACTTCATGTTGCCGAGCGTTACCAAAACAAAACAAAACACAACACACACACAAAAACACACACACACACACACACACACCCGCATCCCTGTTAATTGCTCCTGCTGGGCTCTGTGATTGTCGTTAGCATCATTACGCCCCACGTAGTGCCTCCCTGGCAGACCCAAACCGCTGGGGGAGGAGGGGAGGGGAGGGGGGAGAGGGGAGCGGATGCCGAGCGCTGCTGCTGCTGTATACATTCGGTGGCTGTTTTGTCCATGTTTCGTGTTGGTCAGTGAGTCCTCTTTGGTTGCATCACCCGTCTACCTTCATCAGCCTCTCAGTTGCAACATATGTCGTGTCTCATATCATCCACCACCTGACCCATGGCCCACAGCAACAGTCCGAAACAGCAAGTCAGCTGGGGAAGGGAGGGGGAGACAACCTGAGACCTGCATCAATATTTGATTGGACAACAGACGTAACGCCAGGGAGGCTGTCGTTCACCACAGGCGGCAGAGAAGGCGGCCAGGGCCAATGAAAAGCCAGCATTCCACCACAGTGGGTTGTTTGCTGGAAGATAATGCAGTTAGCTCACAATGGGGTTGTCAGTGACGTGCCTCTGTGTGTGTGTGTGTGTGTGTGTGTGTGTGTGTGTGTGTGTGTGTGTGAGTGAGCGTTTTAGTGTGTGTGTGTGTGTGTGTGTGTGTGTGTGTGTGTGCGCGTTTCGTGAGTGTGTATATATATGTATAATTATGTATATATACATGTGTGTGTGTGTGTGTGTGTGTGTGTGTGTGTGTGTGTGTGTGTGTGTGTGTGTGAGAGATTGATTTAGTGTGTGTGTGTGTGTGTGTGTGTGTGTGTGTACGTGTGTGTGCATGCGTGGCTGCATGTGTACATGTGCATTTGTTTGTATCAACCATGAAACGAATACATCAACATATGAAAAGCAGACGCTACCATCCATGCTATAAGATAAGACTATCTCCAGCGGGCCGTATATATGAAAGAAGGCAGCACGATGATAGAAAGCTGTGGGAACTGCGACAGCCTTCCGCTTGCACATCTCAATTCAGAGCGGCGGGGGGAAAAAAAAAACTCATGCGCGCCGCGCCACCGCCGACCCCGTGGAGTCCGTTCCTCTTCCGTGTGAACTGCTACATGACTCTGGGGTTTGCCGGGCTGATTGCCTTTGAAGTGGCGAGGCCGTCTTCCGCGTTATCGCCGCCATGACAGGCCTGATGCATGACGGGATTCGTCGTCCTCGCCGCGTCATGGCCTACCTGTCAGACAGATGTTGAAGTTTTTTTTTATAATCGCTGTTGAGGAGGGGGGGGGGGGGGGGGTTGTGCCGGTTTCTTTTTTCTGCCGCTCTCCGCCTCACACCCCCCCCCCCCCCCCACACACACACACACACCTCCCCTGTTCTCTTTCTGTCTGTTGTGGTCTGTCTGTCTGTCTGTCCGTGTCTGTTTTTTCTGTCTGTCTGTGTCTGTCTGTCTCTCTGTCTCTGTCTGTCTCTCTATGTCTCTCTGTCCCTCCCTCTCTCTCACTCTCGTTCTCTCTCTTGCTCTCGCTTTCCCTCGCTCTCTTTCCTCTCTGTCTGTCCTGTTTTTCTGTCTGTCAGACTGTGTCTGTTTTTCTGTCTGTCTCTGTCTCTGTGTCTCTGTGTCTGTCTCTCTGTCTCTCTGTCTCTGTCTCTATCTCTATGTCTCTGTCCCTCTCTCTCTCTCTCTCACTCTCGCTCTATCTCTTGCTCGCTCGCTTTCTCGCTCTCTTTCCTCTCTGCCTGTCTGTCTGTCTCTCTCTCTCTGTGTCTCGGTTTGTGTCTCTGTCTCTGTCTCTCTCTCTCTCTCTCTCTCTCTCTCTCTCTCTCTCTCTCTTTCTTTCTTTCTTTAAGAGTTAAATGTATGAAGTGACGTGGTTGAAATTTTTCCCCGATTTTCGAGTCTGTCTTTGTAAGAATTCTCTGACTATGACAGTATCCTCACTTTACAGATATAGTTTTAAGTCACTAGGTGCAAGCAGGCGTGCACCTGTGTGTGTGTGTGTGTGTGTGTGTGTGTGTGTGTGTGTGTGTGTGTGTGTGTGTGTGTGTGTTGTGTGTGTGCGTGTGCGTGTGTGTGTGTGCGTGCACGTATGTGCACGCGTGCGCGCGAGCGTGAGCATATATGTGTTACAAATCCACAACAAGGTGATGACGACATTCGGATTTTAAACTGAATCAATAAATAGAATACATGACTGTAAAAAATCAATATACAAATAAGATAACCGAAGTTATAGCGCACAAACTTCTTAATTCCGTGTTTCCAAAATTATCAGCGTCAGTACATTCTCTCTCTCTCTCTCCTCTCCTCACTCTCTCCGCTCCCTCTCTCTCTCTCTCTCTCTCTCCTCTCTCTCTCTCTCTCTCTCTCATCCCTCTCTCTCTCTCTTCCCCCCCCCCCCCCAACCCCCCCCCCCTCTTCTTTCTCACATTCCCACTTCTTCCCTCCCTCTCTCTCACATTCCCACTTCTCCCTTCCCCCTCTCTGTCTGTCTGTCTGTCTGTCTGTCTGTCTGTCTCACATTTTCACTTCTCTCCCCCTCCCCTTCCTTTCTCTCTCACTGTTTGTAAAACCGATCATAGTTTATACCATAATATTACGAATAAACAAATGAATAAATTAAATCAACATATGCAATGTACAAACTTGTTATTTCCGTGTTTCCGTAATTCGTCATCCATACAACTCCCCCTCCCCCTCTGTCTGTCTGTCTGTCTATCTGTCTCTCTCCCTCCCTGTCTCTGTGTGTCTATCTCTCCCTCTCTCTTTCTCTCTCTCTCTCTCTTCCTTCTTTC
>JADBJO010012531.1:32500-35000 GCA_016801955.1 Conus betulinus | reverse complement strand
ACACACACACACACCACAAACACCCACACCCATACCCACACAACACGCGCGCGCGCGCCCGCTCAATCTAACCCACACACACACACACACACACACACACCAATCACACACACACACCAGGCCTGTTCAGTGACGGGTCTCCGGGAAAGAAGACAGGAAGGGGAGGTCAGTGGGGGATGGGGGGGGGGGGGGAGGGAAGAGAAAAAGGAAAGAAAATCAGGAAACAGAGAGACAGACAAGCGGCGGCGGGCAAAGGGAAAAAGGCAACGTATTGAAAGAAGGAGTTTCCAAGGACACATGAGATATTGACGGAGAGAGGATTGGCGGAGAGAGAGGAGAGAGAGTGAGAGAGAGAGAGAGAGAGAGAGAGAGAGAGAGAGAGAGAGAGGGAGAGAGAGAGATAGAGAGAGGGTGGGATCTTAGCTTAGCCTTTCCTTGGCACACTCTACATTCCCGGCCAATCGATAGAAACCGCCTCGGTCGCCCCACTATCAACTCGCAAGGAGACGGTGGTTGAATCGGGCGGAGGGGGGGGTGGGGGGGTGGGGGGGTGGGGGTTGAGGATAGAGGTGGAAGTGGAGTGGAGGGAAAGGTGGAGGGTGATGGGGTTGGGGGCGGGGGGTGGAAGGTATGGGGAGGAAGGTAGGGTGGGGGAGAGGGCAGGTAGAGAGAAACAGATGGAGAAACAGACAGACTTTGAGAGAAACAGATATATAGAGAGACTGACAAACAGAGCGACGTAGATGTTTTTTGTGTTTTTGTTTTTAGCACCTCTGGCCGGGAGAGAGAGAGAGAGAGAGAGAGAGAGATAGAGACAGAGAGACAGAAGAGACGACAGATCGACAGACAGACAGACGAGAGACAGACAGAAAGACAAGAAGAGACAGAGTGAGAGAGAGAAAGAAAGACATGAGAAAGAGAAAGAGAAACAGACAGAGAGAGAGAGAGGACGAGGCAGCAATACAAGAGAGAGAGAGAGAGAGAGATAGGAGAGAGCGAGGAGAGAGAGAGAGATAGAGAGAGAGAGGAAAATTAAGGCGCGTGTTTGACGGAAGAAGAGAGAGGGGTGGTGGTGAAGATGGTGTGGGTGATAGAGAAGCGGGGGGGCGGGGGGGGGTGGAAGATAATGACAGAAGGTGAAAAGAGATCGAGAGACTTGAAAGTGGGAGAAGGGAGAGGAGAGGGTTACAGAAATTCATGTAGGATGGGATCATATGCTCGTATAATTATGTTTGTATTGTGGCCCTTATCTCCTTTTGTTTGATTCCCTCTCTCTCTCTCTCTCTCTCTCTCTCTCCTCTCTCTCTCTCTCTCCTCTCTCTCTCTCTCTCTCCTCTGTGCACATGTGAGCCTATATGCATGCACACACATGTGTAATTTGTAGGCGTGCGTGTGTCTAACAGTGAAGTTCTCTCCTCTCCTCTCTCTCTCTCTCTCTCTCTCTCTGTCTGCACCCCCCCCCCCCCCCCCTTTCTCTTTCTCTCTCTCTCGCGTCCATATATGGTCTTGTGCGCGCTGTGGGCCTGTTGTATGTGTGTAACACGCACAACGCGTGCTCCGTTTCAATCGGAATTTCATCTCGGTCTTCTCGCGTTTCCATATATTCCTTTATTCCTTGTCTGTGGCCGCGCTCTCCCTTTCCTGTGAGTCCGGAAGGTAAGGTGCATGTATTGATGGTTTCCCTGTGTTTTCAACCGCACCAAAAAGCATAGAAGCCGAACGATCAAGCAAGGAAAAACGGGAACGGGGCCCCGGCCTCCCCGCATTGCGCGGAAACCAGGACAAGACCGCTCAAAGTCCAAAAAGACCCGTCCCCCCAGCACCGTCCTCGCTCCCGGTCAACACACCTAGGGGAAACCCCCGAGGCGACCCCGTAGGGGGGGGAAAAAAGTGGCCCCCCCCCACCCCCGCCCCCACGGAAGAACCCCGCACCCCGAGACCCCCCCCCGACCCCGCCCCCACCCTATTTTTTGGTCTTCTTCTTCCTCCGCTTATTGCCCTCCACTTTTCTGGTTTGTGTGTGTGTGTGTGTGTTGTGTGTGTGTGTGGTGTGGAGGAGTTCGCATTGCGCATTCATGGGGCGGCACCGAGATGAGTCAGGGTCAGCCAGGTCACATGATCCTCGACCTGCATAGCACAGCACAGCACAGCACAGCACAGCACAGCACAAGCACCAGCACAGCACAGCACAGCACACACGACCTAGGCTGCACAAAACACCCCACCCCCCACACCACGCCCCCCCACCACCCGGACCCCACCCCCCACCCCGCACCACCATGACAAACCGATCGCATGTGCACGTGCACAGAACACAGACAGGGACATGGACACAGACATGCCAAACAGCTGAAACACGCAGCTTGACAAATTCCAAAGAAAACAAAAAAAGAATCCAGTGCAAAAAGACGATTTTTTTTTCTTCAAAAAAAATCCCCCAGCACGAATGGCGGTGACGGGGGAAGAAAATGAGACGATCATCATCTCTTCTCTGGCCGGA
>JADBJO010012531.1:12500-22500 GCA_016801955.1 Conus betulinus | reverse complement strand
GACTTTTTGCACAATAGCCATCGACAAAATGCATTTAATGTTGAATCTAGACACACATGTCAAGATTATTACAAGATTCAGATTGGTATTTCAGAAATTGCTGTGCATAAATATCGATACAAACAACATACCCCTGTTGATGTCATTTGTCCATTGTGTAAAGAAGAGAAAGAAGACGAAGCGCATATTGTTCTGTGCTGTCCTTTACTAAACGAAATAGGGGAACGTCATATACATTTAAAATACTATAGATTTCCAAGCCTTTTCAGATGAAGTTTTCTTCTAGCTTCCATTCAGACCGTAAAATCGAATCTCGAAAAATACTGTGATAATGTGATGTAGGCCACAATGTAGTGCTGACACATCGGACTTGGTGCGTGCCGGCCGGCGGCATGCAGGAGCTGTAGGGCCTAGTTAGATGTGTCGGCTGTAGGTTACACCACCCCATCACGCCAGCCATGGGGCCCACTACTCGATCCATGGCCAAAGACACCGTTTTATTTATGTGCGGGGGTAACCTCGAACAGATAACAAATACGCTTGATCCCATACAGAAAACAGTTACATGTGTTAAACAGTGTATGCCCCACTGGAGATTCACACTACATCACAGGTATATGGGGAATTTCATACCTAAAGGGGTGAAATGCACATGGAAAAAATTATCGTGCACAACACAAAGAATATGACTGCTCTGATGACTTTACTACCATCTCCCCAATTCCCTCTGACCTCAGCCAATCTACTATAGAGATGAGATCAGAGGAAGTCAAGATTCTTAAGATACATGTATATTATACAACGGGTACCATTCTTATACAAGGGAAAGCATGCCTACAGTGGGTCGATGAGGAGTTCGACAGGCTGCGTACTATTGTACACACACTGGGTGTAACTGCGTGCTCTGACCCACTCTCCATCACACACATGTGCGTACCAGACATGGACGTAGCGACGGCCGGCGCGAAAGGCGCTGAGGGGTGTGCAGTGGATGAGACCAGCATTAGTGCGACCGTGAAAGAAGACACGCGCTGTGTGCTTATCCCGCCAATCACACGGGCAGAAAGCAGTGAAGAGGAAGGAGATACAGACCGCCCTTTGACCGCTCCATCCTGCCAACACTCAGCATCCCCCCCTCCACTCCCCGCCCCCTTCACCCCCTTCACCAACTGAGCCTGCTCTTCTCACCCAGTGACAGAACCTCCTCCCTCCACTCCCCCTTCATTGAGCCCATCTTCCCTCACTGTTCCAGTCAGCGTTAGTGCACAGGATTCACAGTCCCCCACATCTACTGATAATTCACCCCCCTCCTCACCATCCTCCACTGTAACCTCTGCCCCACCTGACTCAGTCATGCCCCTCCCCTCTCCCAAACAAGACACCACTTTCACGGCAGTTACTGAAGCGTTAGCAGAGACACCAGCACAGACACTGAAAGCGTTTCCAGTGACAAAGACGGTGACCAAGCTTCAAAGCCAGGGAACGTGCCAGATGTGTGCTGCTGCCATGATGACTGTGTGTCCAAGGAGGAGTTTTTACAAACAACACAGTCCCCTAAGCTGAAGTTTCAGCCCTTCGTGCAGCACTGCAAGAAGCAAGACAGACATTCAAGATTGACATAGATGCCATCACCACTCAGTTACTACACTTACAAGCCCAAAACACACAAAAACCTCTCCCCCCGCTCCTCAAAAATCACAAAACTGCCCTCCAAGACTGCATCCTCCAAACCACCCTCCCCCAAATCATCCACCCCCAAATCATCATCATCATCTCCCACATTGCCACCCAGCCGAATGCCGCTGTCACAGAGAGCAACGCTGACAGTGGACACAGCGCAGGCAAAGCAGACTCCACACCAGTGTCTGAGTCCCTCAGTCAGCAGACCTCCACCCCCCCCAACCCTCTCCAACATGTCAACGTCACTAAGGACACCACTACCATTCTGCTGGGGGATGATGTAGTGAAAGGGGTGGATCCCTCCCGCTCCTCACCTCCCAACAGCAAACCCCAAAAAGTGTGTGTCAGTGACCTGACAGTGACCCAACTGACCGAGTGGCTCAGTGGCCAGACACCCTCAACTACCGTGAGACTGGCTGCAGTACATGTTGGGATCCACGACTGTGCAAAAAAGTCCAGGCCTCAGCAGACAGTGCCATCAGCAGTGACAAGTGGAAAGACCTTCTTCCCAGTGCCGGAGGGTCTTTCCCAAAGCGTCACTGCTAGCTTCTGCTATCATGCCTGCCAGAGGACGACACCCCTTAAATCCAGTCATTTATCACAGCAACAGGAACCTGCAGCAGGTGTGTGACAGCATGGGGTGTGCACTACAGGGACCACACTGCTGTCTTCACCACCAGCAGTGGAGCACCCAAAATGGCATTGTACCAAAATGCCATTCTGCCTACGAAGAAAGGGGACAGCACGCCTTGCTGAAAATCTGTTTGCTAGAAAAAAGGCAGACAGCATCGGCACCAAGAGGGGCAGTGACCACAGGCCTCGCCCCACTAGACGTCTCTCCACTTCCCCCCCTTGTTACATCACCGCTCCCTTCCACCTCCCGTCCATTCACCTACTCCACGCATGTTACCAACAAACAATCACACATCACAGTCCTCTCAACCCCAGAACCCTCCTACTCTTCCCCATTCTCCGGCCGACCCACACTACTCGGAAGTCTTTCCTCCCCTCCCCCCCCCCCTCTAAACCCACCCACCCCACTTCGACGACCGGACAGCAGGCCTACTACCACGCGGGGGGGACTAATTCGTGTGGTAGTAGAGAGGACTACACTTCGCCTCCACAACCACCCCCATGATGCCACCGCCTGTGTATCCTCCTATGTTCTTCCCTTCTTTTCCTCGTAGCTTCCCACCTGCTTTTT
This sequence comes from Conus betulinus, assembly GCA_016801955.1. NCBI lineage: Eukaryota > Metazoa > Mollusca > Gastropoda > Neogastropoda > Conidae > Conus > Conus betulinus. The sequence continues at coordinate 19,616 of JADBJO010012531.1, read as the reverse complement.
GGCAGTGGCCACACTTCATGCCAATGCCACCAAGCTATGACCAGTTTTCGTAGACTTGAATGTGTGTGTGTGTGTGTGTGTGTGTGTGTGTGTGTGTGTGTGTGTGTGTGTGTGTGTGTGTGTGTAGTATATATACACACTCGTGTGGAAAGTGCAGACTTTGAACTATATGCATCAGCCAATGTGGACTGTGTAATTCCGAATCTGCCGACCATCTGATAAGCTGAAAAGATAAAGTTGTTACGAAACACATAATAGCACCTCTGAAGAAAGCAAGACTATCATATCATAGTTTTTATTATACCTGAATGGTGTGAGAGCACGCTCAGAAACCTCCTGTGGTGTGGATAAAGCTTCGGTGACACTTGCCACAAGCGTGGATAAAGCTTCGGTGACACTTGCACAAGCGCGTGCTACGTAACTTTGTGAAATTTAACTTTTGTCCTTTTTCATATTCATTATCCCTTTTCATTGAGCATTGCTGGATTTGGTGTGTAAGTGTGTTGTATCACACTTATTTGTAGTTTTGACTTTGCTTGTTTCTCATATTCATTATCCTTTTGAATTGAAGATAGTTGTTGTGTGTGTGTACCATACGGACACATTGAGTTTGTATTCAAGTGTATCCTTGCTATATTTTTTTTAGTTGCACAAATGGTGCAATCATCTTCAAAGTGGCCACAGGAAGACGGACTACGTATTGGACATCTTAATATAAACCATATACAAAACAAGTTACAGGAGGTTCCCACTATACTGTACAATCAAGATAAAAACCCTTCCATATATTTGGCTTCAGTGAATCAAGACTTTCAGATAATGTCCCTGATGCCGCTGTCTTAATCTCTGGCTACAATATTGTACGCAGAGATCCCACCGAATCTAAATCTACAGGCATATTACTTTACGTTCATGAAACATTAATGCCCAACGTTTGTATGATCTTGAAAGTTTTGGAATTGAAGCAGTTTGGTTAGTAATCAAGTTAAAGAAAACAAAACCCATCAAAATAGGATTTGTGTATCGAAACCCAGCCGAAAATGCTGGTTGGATGGACAAGTTTACAGCCATGATGGATGCAGCATCGCTTGATGCCACAGAATTAATACTATTAGGTGATTTCAATATTGATTTATTGAAGGGCCAAACATCATGGTCAGATAGGACTACCTCATACAACTTATCCCAAATTATAGACATGCCAACCAGAGTAACACTCACTAGCAAAACATTAATTGACCACATCTATCTTTCTGAACCACAAAACGTCATTGAGAAATGTGTGCCTTTGAATGGATGCAGCGACCATTTTCCAGTATGCATTACGTGGAAAAGAAGGGGAATCAAAATTCCAAAAAAAACTGGCCACAAACACATCACTTACAGATCTTTTGGACACTTCCACGAAGATACCTTTCTTACTGACCTCACGAATTCCCCCTTTATTAATGTTTATAACTACACTGATCCTGAGAGAGCGCTAGAGTACTGGCTACACACGTTTTTAATTCTGTTTATGACAAGCATGCGCCATTCAAAACGCGTCGAGTTAAACATAGTGCACAACCAAAGTGGATGACTGATGAAATACAAGCTGCTTGTTTCTTACGCGACGATCTGCTTGAAGCAGAAGGGAAGTCGGATGGATTTAAAAGGCAACGTAATAAAGTCAATTCACTCAAACGGACAGCAAAAATGAAATTTTTTTTTGTGAACTTGTAGCCAACAAACAAAATTCGAAGTCCATATGGCAAGCAATAAATGAACTTACGAATAAAACTTCACAGTCAAAGACAAGTCCACATACCAGCATAACACCAAATGAACTCAACCAACACTTTACAACAGTTGCAGAACACATTGTCAAAGAAAAGAATACTGACTCAAATGAATTACAAACATTAAAAAAAAAAATTTGTAATGCTAAGAACATTCGTTCAGCAAAACCTGTTCCGCCTATGACAGTTAGTGATGTTTGCCAAGCCTTATGCCAATTAAAGCAGACAGGAAGCCGCGGACTGGACGGGATTGATGGAAAAATACTGAAACTATCAGCACCTGTTATATGTGAAAACTCTTACCTACATTTACAATTTATGCATTGACAAATGTCACTTTCCCGCTCAGTTCAAAGTTGCAAAAGTAATACCCATTTTCAAATCTGGAGACAAATCTGAGCCATCGAACTACAGACCAATATCCATTTTGCCAGTTCTGTCCAAGCCCTTGGAAAAAACACATAAAAATAAACATCTTTGCCACCATTTCGACTCCTCCAACCTACTAAATAAAAATCAATCAGGATTCAGGAAAAATCATTCTTGTCATACAGCGCTTACAAACCTAGTAGATCAATGGCTAGCCAGTGTTAATGAGAATAAATATTGTGGCGCACTGTTTGTTGATTTTGCAAAGGCTTTTGATGTAATTGACCACAAACTGTTATGCAGGAAGCTTTTATCATATGGTATAACAGGAAATACCTTACAACTGATAACATCTTTCCTAGAAGACCGTCAACAAATCGTTTGTGTCAACAACAACTTATCAGAGAAGCTACCTATCCAATATGGCGTACCTCAGGGTTCTGTGTTAGGTCCGTTGCTATTCTCGGTTTATATAAATGATCTCCCTCTTTATATTGAGGATTCATGTGAACTCTTTTGTGATGATACCACTGTCCATACAAGTAACTCCAGTTTGGAAGCTGTTTTCACTTCATTACAGAAGAATGCTAATATCTTAAGTAATTGGTGCAATGTGAATCACATGTCATTGAATCCTAACAAAACAAAAATAATGCTGATAACAACAAGGCAGAGAAGACAAAACATAACCACACAGCTTCCATCTGTTTTTATCAATAATCAGGAAATTGAAGTGGTGGATAGCCATCGAGTTCTAGGAGTGTATGTTGATAATAATCTTTCTTGGTCTTATCACCTTCGCAGTTTATGTAAATCAATATCCAGACAAACATATCAGCTGTGCAGGATTAAGCATTTCTTAAACCTTCATGCCAGGAAATTGTTCCTACACGCACATGTTCTCTCTTCAATCAATTATTGTTCAACACTATTTGATTCTGCTAGTGCTAATGCCATGAAACCTCTTATGAGTGTCTACAAAAGAGCGCTTAAAGCAGTCCTATTAAAATCTTCTAGTCTTATTGAAGGGATTATACTAAAGCGCGGGGGCTCTTCCATTAAAAGAAATGTTCGCTGTCAACAAATGTCTACTAATGCAAAAAATTGCATCGGGTTTAGCACCTCAAACTCTTCAGTCTAAATTTAGCATAAACCCTAGGGATTCAACCAAATTCCAGGTTCCCACACCTAGAATAGATCTATTTAAATCAGGCTTAACTTACTCAGGTAGCGTGGCTTGGAATTCACTTCCACTACATCTCCGATGTACTCAAATTACAGAATCCTTCAGGGAAAAAACTAATTACACATTTCACAGCAGACCATTGCTATTAGGAACAAAATACACATACCAGGGCACACCCTCTGTTTTGCTGCATATTAAACTGATACGCCGTTTCCTTTCCACTGAAGTTTTTAAAAAACCAGATAATGATAAATGAGAGATATGGTTACTATTGGTTTTATTAATGATTGAAATTATATCATGATGAATGACTGTTGTGGTCGCTGGTTTTATTGGTGCATTGTCATTAATTGATTGATGTCTTCATACTTTGATTTCTCGAGCACTATAACTGCAAGGTGATAAATGTGTGTCCGGATTACTGTTGATCATATTGATGTATTGCTCTTTATTCAAATTTATAGTAATGTTAGCATGCGATTTTTGGATAGAAAAATGGAAATGGATTGTCGCTTAATTACTAATTATAGTCTTGGGTAGTGTATGAATGGTCAAGAAGAAAACAAAAAAGATGGAAGGGGAAGGTAAGATCACTCTCTCTCTCTCTCTCTCTCTCTCTCTCTCTCTCTCTCTCTCTCTCTCTCTCTCACACACACACACACACACACACACACACACACACACACACACACACACACACACACACACACACACACACACACACACACCACACACACACACACACGCGCACACATGCGCGCACACACACACACACACACACACACACACACACACACACACACACACACACACACACATCATGAAAAAATAAGTGTTATGATTATTGATGCTAGGCATTCATTGCTGCTTACTGATAACTGATTGTAGTACCGTTCGTTCTCGTTTTGCCTTATAACCACATGAAAATGTTGATATTACTGATGCATTGTAGTTGTCTAATTATTATCCTTAGCAGTTTGTTGAATGTTATTATTATTATATATATATATATATATATATATATATATATATATATATATATATATATATATATATATTTTTTTTTTTTTAACAAAAGGAAGGCATCTGTCTCTCTCTCTCTCTCCCCTCTCTCTCTCTCTCTCTCTCTCTCTTCCCTTTCGATAAGAGGATCAATTATTTTGTGTGTTGACTCCTTTCTTCTTTGTAATCTTTATTCTTGTTTGTTGTTTCAATGGTTTCTCTGTCTTTTTTTCCTTTTAAAGTCATCTACGCCTTAACTATAATGCATGAACTTTTTAATGTTACTCAGTCTCTCTGTCTCTGTTTCTGTCTCTCTCTGTCCCTCTCTCTGTCTCTCTGTCTGTCTTCTGTCTGCCTTCTCTCCTTCTCTCTCTCTCTCTCCCCCCCCCCTCTCTCTCTCTCTTGCTGTCTTTGTGTCTGTTTCTGTCTGTGTCTCTCTATGTCTCTGTCACTTTTTGTCTCCATGTCTGTCTGTCTGTCTGTCTCCCCTCCTCCCATCCCCCGCCCTCTCTATCTCTCTGTCTCCCTTCCTCGCCCCCCTCCTTTCTCTCTCTCTCAATCCGCCCCTGTCACTCTCAGTCTGTCTCTGTCACTCTGTTATATTTCGTTCTCTGTCTGGCTTTGCAGGTTTATATTTTCCTTCCCCCTTCCTGTTTGTTTAGGGAGACGGTGTGAGATAGATTTGCCCGTCCCCACTGGGGTAGAAAGAACGCTGGTGCTGGGAACTTTCCCAGACTGTCTCCCAGACAAAGCTGCTCATCGATTGAAGGAGCTGAGCACTGGTGACTGGGGAGGCGGTGGTGTCTACGTTTGGCCCTGAGTTTTAAGCTGATTTTTTTTAGGGGTTTGTCTATACAGTCTTTCTTTTCTGTTGTGTTCTGGTTTTGTGGGATCCGTGTGGGAACTATCTGCACATTACAGTTAGGACCTATTCGTTCGGTTTGTCCTGATCGTAAAGGTTACGTTTGGGATTTGTTGGTGCGTTTTATACTGAACATCAAGCTTACATTTGGGGTGTATTGATACGTTGTATCCTGGTCACAAAGGTTACGTCTGGGACCTGTTAGTACGTTGTATCCTGATCACAAAGGTTACATTAGGGATCTATTGATACGTTTATCCTGATCCTATTGGTACGCGTTAGCCTGATCAGGAAAGTTGAATTTGGGACCTATTCCAACGTTTTATCCTGATCATAAAACTCGAATTTGGGACCTACTGGTACGTTTTATCCTGATCACAACACTTAAATATGGGACCTATTGGTATGCTTTATGCTGATCATAAAAAACTTAAATTTGGGACCTATTCGCACGTTTTACCCTGATCATAAAAGTTAATTTTGGGACATATTCATACGTTTTTATCCTGATCATGAAAGTTAATTTTGGGACCTATTCCAACGTTTTATCCCTGATAATAAAAGTTAATTTTGGGACCTAGTCGCACGTTTTATCCTGATCATAAAATTTGATTTTAGGAGCTATTCGCACGTTTATCCTGATCATGAACATTAGTTTTGGGAACTATTCGTACGTTTTATCCTGATCATAAAAGTTAATTTTGGGACCTATTCGTACGTTTTATCCTGATCATAAAAGTTTATTTTGGGACCTATTCGTACGTTTTATCCTGATCATAAAAGTTGATTTGGGGACCTATTCGTATGTTTTATCCTGATCATAGACGTAGATTTGGGGACCTATTCGTACGTTTTATCCTGATTACAAACATAGATTTGGGGACCTATTCGCACGTTTTATCCTGATCATAAATGTTAATTATGGGACCTATACGCACGTTTTATCCTGATCATAAACGTTGATTATGGGACCAATCGCACGTTTTATCCTGATCATAAACGTTGATTATGGGACCTTCACGCACGTTTTATCCTGATCATAAACGTTGATTATGGGACCTATACCCACGTTTTATCCTGATCATAAACGTTGATTATGGGACCCTATACCCACGTTTTATCCTGATCATAAACGTTGATATGGGACTTATACGCACGTTTTATCCTGATCATAAACGTTGATTATGGGACCTATATGCTCGTTTCATCCTGATCATAAACGTTGATTATGGACCTATACGCACGTTTTATCCTGATCATAAACGTTGATTATGGGACCTATACGCACGTTTTATCCTGATCATAAACGTTGATTAAAGGACCTATACGCACGTTTTATCCTGATCATAAACGTTGATTATGGGACCTATACGTACGTTTTATCCTGATCATAAACGTTGATTATGGGACCTATACGCACGTTTTATCCTGATCATGAACGTTGATTATGGTACCTATACGCACGTTTATCCTGATCATAAACGTTGATTAAGGGATCTATTCGCACGTTTTATCCTGATCATAAACGTTGATTAAAGGACCTATACGCACGTTTTATCCTGATCATAAACGTTGATTATGGGACCCAATCGCACGTTTTATCCTGATCATAAACGTTGATCATGGGACCTATACGCACGTTTTATCCTGATCATAAACGTTGATTACGGGACTTATACGCACGTTTTATCCTGATCATAAATGTTGATTATGGGACCTTTACGCACGTTTTATCCTGGTCATAAACGTTGATTATTAAGGACCTATACGCACGTTTTATCCCTGATCATAAACGTTGATTATGGGACTTATACGCACGTTTTTATCCCGAACATGGGGATTGCCTGTAGGACCGATTTGAATTTTTTTGTGTGTCCTGATCTTAGTTGTCTCAGACAATAGAACGTTGGATGTTTCTA
>JADBJO010012531.1:5000-7500 GCA_016801955.1 Conus betulinus | reverse complement strand
GGTGCATGGGTACACTGCAGACTTAATTGCTTTAGAGTTGTTGAATCGTTTCAGTAGAGTAGCAAAAGTTGCTGTATCTTTGTCTAGTCTTGGCTAGTTTTGACTGGTGTTGAACACGTCAGTGTGGGTGGCAGGGAACCTAGAAGATCAGGTCACGGGTGGCTGATGGGCTAAAGAGTTTGGTATTTTTTTTCCTTTCAAATTTTGACGAGAGTAAAGCTTTACAGGAGGTTTGAAGGAAACGCCAACTTGTTAACAGTAAAGGGGGGGGGGGGGGGGTGGGAGAGGGGGGAGGGGGTCAACTGGAAGTCTATGCCGTATTGAAGTTTCATAAAGATAAAGAGAGGATGAAAGAGAACACTGACGTGCTAACATTTAGAACAAGGTAGAGAGGAGAAGGAGGGGGGGGGGGGGGGTTATGTCGTATTGAAACGTCACAAAAATGATGAGAGGATGAAGGAAACACTGACGTGCTAACATTTAGAACAAGGTAGAGGAGGAGGAGGGGGGGGGGTTATGTCGTATTGAAACGTCACAAAAATGAAGAGGATGAAAAGGAAACACTGACGTGCTAACATTTAGAACAAGGTAGAGGAACACTGAGGGGGGGGGGGGGGGTTTATGTCGTATTGAAACGTCATAAAAATGAAGAGGATGAAAGGAAACACTGACGTGCTAACATTTAGAACAAGGTAGAGGAGGAGGGGGGGGGGGGGTTATGTCGTATTGAAACGTCATAAAAATGAAGAGGATGAAAGGAAACACTGACGTGCTAACATTTAGAAACAAGGTAGAGGAGGAGGAGGGGGGGGGGGGTTATGTCGTATTGAAACGTCACAAAAATGAAGAGGATGAAAGGAAACACTGACGTTCTAACATAGAACAAGGTAGAGAGGAGGAGGAGGGGGGGGGGGGTTATGTCGTATTGAAACGTCATAAAAATGAAGAGGATGAAAAGAGAACACTGACGTGCTAACATTTAAACAAGGTAGAGGAGGAGGAGGAGGGGGGGGGGGTGTTATGTTCGTATTGAAACGTCATAAAAATGAAGAGGATGAAAGGAAACACTGACGTGCTAACATTTAGAACAAGGTAGAGGAGGAGGGGGGGGGTTTATGTCGTATTGAAACGTCATAAAAAATGAAGAGGATGAAAGGAAACACTGACGTGCTAACATTTAGAACAAGGTATAGGAGGAGGAGGAGGAGGGGGGTGTTTATGTCGTATTGAAACGTCATAAAAATGAGAGGATGAAAGGAAACACTGACGTGCTAACATTTAGAACAAAGGTAGAGGAGGAGGGGGGGGGTTATGTCGTATTGAAACGTCATAAAAATGAAGAGGATGAAAGGAAACACTGACGTGCTAATATTTAGAGCAAGGTAGAGAGGAGTAGAGGAGGAGGGGGGGGGGTTTGTCGTATTGAAACGTCATAAAAATGAAGAGGATGAAAGGAAACACTGAACGTGCTAACATTTAGAACAAGGTAGAGGAGAGGAGGGGGGGGGGGGGGTTATGTCGTATTGAAACGTCATAAAAATGAAGAGGATGAAAGGAAACACTGACGTGCTAACATTTAGAACAAGGTAGAGGAGGAGGGGGGGGGGGTTATGTCGTATTGAAACGTCATAAAAATGAAGAGGATGAAAGGAAACACTGACGTGCTAACATTTAGAACAAGGTAGAGGAGGAGGGGGGGGGGGGGTTATGTGTCGTATTGAAACGTCACAAAAATGAAGAGGATGAAAGGAAACACTGACGTGCTAACATTTAGAACAAGGTAGAGGAGGAGGAGGGAGGAGGGGGGGGGGGTTATGTCGTATTGAAACGTCACAAAAATGAAGAGGATGAAAGGAAACACTGACGTGCTAACATTTAGAACAAGGTAGAGGAGGAGGAGGAGGAGGGGGGGGGGTATGTCGTATTGAAACGTCACAAAAATGAAGAGGATGAAAGGAGAACACTGACGTGCTAACATTTAGAACAAGGTAAGGAGGAGGAGGAGGGGGGGGGGGGGGGGGGGTTATGTCGTATTGAAACGTCACAAAAATGAAGAGGATGAAAGAGAACACTGACGTGCTAACATTTAGAACAAGGTAGAGAGGAGGAGGAGGAGGGGGGGGTGGTTATGTCGTATTGAAACGTCACAAAAATGAAGAGGATGAAAGAGAACACTGACGTGCTAACATTTAGAACAAGGTAGAGGAGAGGGGGGGGGGGGGGGTTATGTCGTATTGAACGTCATAAAAATGAAGAGATGAAAGGAAACACTGACGTGCTAACGTTAAAGACAGGAGAGAGGGGCGGGATTTTTATGTCGTGTTGAAAAAATCTTAAGATGAAGAGAGGAGGAAAGAAACTCTGACGTGTGAGCATTAAGGACAAGAGAGAGAGAGAGAGAGAGAGAGGAGAGAGAGAGAGAGAAGAGAGAGAGAGAGAGACGTTATGTGTTATTGAAAGAGGAGAGGTTATGCGGTGTTGAAATATCGTGAAGAGAGGA
>JADBJO010012530.1:39665-47042 GCA_016801955.1 Conus betulinus | reverse complement strand
ACATCACAAATCACCACAACTGTAGCACATGTATTCCGGGTAATCCAGTCTCTGGTGGTACTCCCAAGTGTGGGGCAAATCACATTTCATCACACCCAGAAGCACAAAACACTTTCGTAATCCAGTATGTGGAGGTTCACCAAAAAACAACACACAATCCACCAGCTCATCCAGTCAGTGAAGGTACTCCAGGTGTAAAACAAATCATAATTTATCACACACCACCCGAATATACTCCACTTTATCCTGTCAATAAAGGGACTCCAAGTCATAAACAAATCACAGCTGATCACATATCAAGCACATATACTCCAGGACATCTGGGTAGTCAGGAACTCCACGTAAGAAACAGGTCAACGACGAAGCACATTATACACCACACAATCCAGTCAACAATATACTTTAAATGAAATGCAAAGCAGACAAGCAAACGAAAGAAGACAGGAGATATCTGGAAGACAAATAACCACAAGAGAGAGAGGTACAAAGACAGAGAGACAGAGAGAGAGAGACATACACAAAAGAGAGAGAGAGAGAGAGAGAGAGAGACACACACAGACGCAACACACACACACACACACACACACACACACACACACACACACACACACACACACACACACACACACACACACACACACACACACACACACACACGCACACACACAAACACACACACACACACACTTACACACACACACACACACACACACACACACACACACACACACACACACACACACACACACACACACACACACAGACACAGAGACAGACAGAGAGAGAGAGAGAGAGACAGACAGACAGACAGACAAAAAGTCAGACAAAGACAGACAGATTAAAATAATTAAAGAATGAGATTACGAGAAGAAAAGGATAATACAAGGACACATGAACGAGAGACAAAATAAAAGCCAATTATTTATCTGACAGTTAATAAACAAACACACAGCATCCAACAAATGATGTTGTGCACAGCCATTCACACACCCAAACAGTACAAAACAAACAATATCTACTACAAACCATGAACAAACATCCTCATTTAAATAATGGAATATTTTGACTTACCAGTCACTTGATGAAGAACGCGTCAACATAGCAATCCAGTCTGTGAAGGTACTCCAAGTGACGAAAACTCACCATCACAAGCGAGGTCCACGTCCAGCAGTTAATCCAGTCAGTGAAGGTACTCCAAGTGAAAAAACACATTACAGGCGAAGCACACATACACCACGTAATCCAATCACTGTAGGTATTCTGAGTGAAAAACATATTTCCAAATCACCACAAGTTAAGCACATATATTCCAGGTAATCCACTTACTGAAGGTACTCCACGTGACAAACATCACAAATCACCACATCTGAAGCACATGTAGTGTGGCTAATCCAGTTTCGGATGGTACTCCAAGTGTCAGCAAATCACATTTCAACACACCAGAAGAACAAAACACCTGGTAATCCAGTAGCTGAAGATACTCCAGGTGAAAAACACACATCAGTCAAAGAGCGCGTATACCACGCAATTCAATCACCGTAGGTATACATCCCCAGTGGAAAACATGTCACAAATCACCACAACCGAAGCACATATATTCCAGGTAATCCACTTACTGAAGATACTCCACGTCACAAACATCACAAATCACCACAACTGTAGCACATGTATTCCCGGTAATCCAGTCTCTGGTGGTACTCCAAGTGTGGGGCAAATCACATTTCATCACACCAGAAGCACAAAACACTTCGTAATCCAGTATGTGGAGGTTCACCAAAACAAAACACAATCCACCAGCTCATCCAGTCAGTGAAGGTACTCCAGGTGTAAAACAAATCATAATTTATCACACACCACCCGAATATACTCCACTTTATCCTGTCAATAAAGGGACTCCAAGTCATAAACAAATCACAGCTGATCACATATCAAGCACATATACTCCAGGACATCTGGGTAGTCAGGAACTCCACGTAAGAAACAGGTCAACGACGAAGCACATTATACACCACACAATCCAGTCAACAATATACTTTAAATGAAATGCAAAGCAGACAAGCAAACGAAAGAAAGACAGGAGATATCTGGAAGACAAATAACCACAAGAGAGAGAGGTACAAAGACAGAGAGACAGAGAGAGAGACATACACAAAAGAGAGAGAGAGAGAGAGAGAGACACACAGACACACTCACAACACACACACACACACACACACACACACACACACACACACACACACACACACACACACACACACACACACACACACACACACACACACACACACACACACACACACACACACACACACACTCCATCTAATATCAGTGAACACACACACAAACACACACACACACACACACACACACACACACACACACACACACACACACACACACACACACACACACACACACAGACAGACAGAGAGACAGAGAGAGACAGACAGAGAGAGAGAGACAGACAGACAGAGAGACAGACAGACAGACAGACAGACAACAAAAGTCAGACAAAGACAGACAGATTAAAATAATTAAAGAATGAGATTACGAGAAGAAAGGAGGATATACAAGGACACATGAACGAGACAAAATAAAAGCCAATTATTTATCTGACAGTTAATAAACAAACACACAGCATCCAACAAATGATGTTTGTGCACAGCCATTCACACACCCAAACAGTACAAAACAAACAATATCTACTACAACCATGAACAAACATCCTCATTTAAATAATGGAATACTTTGACTTACCAGTCACTTGATGAAGAACGCGTCAACATAGCAATCCAGTCTGTGAAGGTACTCCAAGTGACGAAAACTCACCATCACAAGCGAGGTCCACGTCCAGCAGTTAATCCAGTCAGTGAAGGTACTCCAAGTGAAAAACACATTACAGGCGAAGCACACATACACCACGTAATCCAATCACTGTAGGTATTCTGAGTGAAAAACATATTCCAAATCACCACAAGTTAAGCACATATATTCCAGGTAATCCACTTACTGAAGGTACTCCACGTGACAAAACATCACAATCACCACATCTGAAGCACATGTAGTGTGGCTAATCCAGTTTCGGATGGTACTCCAAGTGTCAGCAAATCACATTTTCAACACACCAGAAGAACAAATACCTGGTAATCCAGTAGCTGAAGATACTCCAAGTGAAAAAAACACATCACAGTCAACGAGCGCGTATACCACGCAATTCAATCACTGTAGGTATACATCCCGAGTGGAAAACATGTCACAAATCACCACAACCGAAGCACATATATTCCAGGTAATCCACTTACTGAAGATACTCCACGTCACAAACATCACAAATCACCACAACTGTAGCACATGTATTCCGAGTAATCCAGTCTCTGGTGGTACTCCAAGTGTGGGGCAAATCACATTTCATCACACCAGAAGCACAAAACACTTTCGTAATCCAGTATGTGGAGGTTCACCAAAACAAACACAATCCACCAGCTCATCCAGTCAGTGAAGGTACTCCAGGTGTAAAACAAATCATAATTTATCACACACCACCACCCGAATATACTCCACTTTATCCTGTCAATAAAGGGACTCCAAGTCATAAACAAATCACAGCTGATCACATATCAAGCACATATACTCCAGGACATCTGGGTAGTCAGGAACTCCACGTAGAAACAGGTCAACGACGAAGCACATTATACACCACACAATCCAGTCAACAATATACTTTAAATGAAATGCAAAGCAGACAAGCAAACGAAAGAAAGACAGGAGATATCTGGAAGACAAATAACCACAAGAGAGAGAGGTACAAAGACAGAGAGACAGAGAGAGAGACACAACAGAGAGAGAGAGAGAGAGAGAGACTCACACACAGACGCACTCACACACAGACACACACACACACACACACACACACACACACACACACACACACACACACACACACACACACACACACACACACACACACACAGTTCACACACACACACACACACACACACACACACACACACACACACACACACACACACACTAACACACACACACACAAAAGACACAAAAGTACTACACACTACACACACACACACACACACACACACACACACACACACACACACACACACACACACACACACAGAGAGAGAGAGAGACAGACAGACAGACAGAGACAGACAGACAGACAAACAGTCAGACAAAGAGACAGACAGACAGACAGACAAAAAGAATTAAAAATAAAGAATGAGATTACGAGAGAAGGATAATACAAGGACACATGAACGAGACAAAATAAAAGCCAATTATTTATCTGACAGTTAATAAACAAACACACAGCATCCAACAAATGATGTTTGTGCACAGCCATTCACACACCCAAACAGTACAAAACAAACAATATCTACTACACAACCATGAACAAACATCCTCATTTTAAATAATGGAATACTTTGACTTACCAGTCACTTGATGAAGAACGCGTCAACATAGCAATCCAGTCTGTGAAGGTACTCCAAGTGACGAAAACTCACCATCACAAGCGAGGTCCACGTCCAGCAGTTAATCCAGTCAGTGAAGGTACTCCAAGTGAAAAACACATTACAGGCGAAGCACACATACACCACGTAATCCAATCACTGTAGGTATTCTGAGTGAAAACATATTCCAAATCACCACAAGTTAAGCACATATATTCCAGGTAATCCACTTACTGAAGGTACTCCACGTGACAAACATCACAAATCACCACATCTGAAGCACATGTAGTGTGGCTAATCCAGTTTCGGATGGTACTCCAAGTGTCAGCAAATCACATTTCAACACACCAGAAGAACAAAAAACACTGGTAATCCAGTAGCTGAAGATACTCCAAGTGAAAAACACATCACAGTCAAAGAGCGCGTATACCACGCAATTCAATCACCGTAGGTATACATCCCGAGTGGAAAACATGTCACAAATCACCACAACCGAAGCACATATATTCCAGGTAATCCACTTACTGAAGATACTCCACGTCACAACATCACAAATCACCACAACTGTAGCACATGTATTCCGGGTAATCCAGTCTCTGGTGGTACTCCAAGTGTGGGGCAAATCACATTTCATCACACCAGAAGCACAAAACACTTCGTAATCCAGTATGTGGAGGTTCACCAAAACAAACACAATCCACCAGCTCATCCAGTCAGTGAAGGTACTCCAGGTGTAAAACAAATCATAATTTATCACACACCACCCGAATATACTCCACTTTATCCTGTCAATAAAGGGACTCCAAGTCATAAACAAATCACAGCTGATCACATATCAAGCACATATACTCCAGGACATCTGGGTAGTCAGGAACTCCACGTAAGAAACAGGTCAACGACGAAGCACATTATACACCACACAATCCCAGTCAACAATATACTTTAAATGAAATGCAAAGCAGACAAGCAAACGAAAGAAAGACAGGAGATATCTGGAAGACAAATAACCACAAGAGAGAGAGGTACAAAGACAGAGAGACAGAGAGAGAGACATACACAAAAGAGAGAGAGAGAGAGAGACTCACACACAGAGACACACACACACACACACACACACACACACACACACACACACACACACACACACACACACACACACACACACACACACACACACACACACACACACACACACACACACACACACACACACACACACACACACACACACACACACACACACATACACACACACACACACACACACACACACACACACACACACACACACACACACACACACACAGACAGACAGACAGACAGAGAGACAGACAGAGAGAGAGACACAGAGAGACAGACACAAAAGTCAGACAGACAGAAAAAGACAGACAAAGACAGACAGACAGAAAATAATAAAAGAATGAGATTACGAGAAGAAAGGATAATACAAGGACACATGAACGAGACAAAATAAAAAGCCATTATTTATCTGACAGTTAATAAAACAAACACACAGCATCCAACAAATGATGTTTGTGCACAGCCATTCACACACCCAAAACAGTACAAAACAAACAATATCTACTACAAACCATGAACAAACATCCTCATTTAAATAATGGAATACTTTGACTTACCAGTCACTTGATGAAGAACGCGTCAACATAGCAATCCAGTCTGTGAAGGTACTCCAAGTGACGAAAACTCACCATCACAAGCGAGGTCCACGTCCAGCAGTTAATCCAGTCAGTGAAGGTACTCCAAGTGAAAAACACATTACAGGCGAAGCACACACACACCATATAATCCAATCACTGTAGGTATTCTGAGTGAAAAACATATTCCAAATCACCACAAGTTAAGCACATATATTCCAGGTAATCCACTTACTGAAGGTACTCCACGTGACAAACATCACAAATCACCACATCTGAAGCACATGTAGTGTGGCTAATCCAGTTTCGGATGGTACTCCAAGTGTCAGCAAATCACATTTCAACACACCAGAAGAACAAATACCTGGTAATCCAGTAGCTGAAGATACTCCAAGTGAAAAACACATCACAGTCAAAGAGCGCGTATACCACGCAATTCAATCACTGTAGGTATACATCCCGAGTGGAAAACATGTCACAAATCACCACAACCGAAGCACATATATTCCAGGTAATCCACTTACTGAAGATACTCCATGTCACAAACATCACAAATCACCACAACTGTAGCACATGTATTCCGAGTAAATCCAGTCTCTGGTGGTACTCCAAGTGTGGGGCAAATCACATTTCATCACACCAGAAGCACAAAACACTTCGTAATCCAGTATGTGGAGGTTCACCAAAACAAACACAATCCACCAGCTCATCCAGTCAGTGAAGGTACTCCAGGTGTAAAACAAATCATAATTTATCACACACCACCCGAATATACTCCACTTTATCCTGTCAATAAAGGGACTCCAAGTCATAAACAAATCACAGCTGATCACATATCAAGCACATATACTCCAGGACATCTGGGTAGTCAGGAACTCCACGTAAGAAAACAGGTCAACGACGAAGCACATTATACACACACACAATCCAGTCAACAATATACTTTAAATGAAATGCAAAGCAGACAAGCAAACGAAAGAAAGACAGGAGATATCTGGAAGACAAATAACCACAAGAGAGAGAGACAAACAAAGACAGAGAGAGAGAGACAGAGACATACACAAACAGAGAGAGAGAGAGAGAGACTCACACACAGACGCACTCACATAGACACACACACACAGACCACACACACACACACACACACACACACACACACACACACACACACACACACACACACACACACACACACACACACACACACACACACACACACACACACACACACACACACACACACACACACACAC
>JADBJO010012530.1:20000-29826 GCA_016801955.1 Conus betulinus | reverse complement strand
CGAGTCTCAGAGGTTCAACCCAAAGTGCGACTTTGGGGATCCTCATCACCAGATGGTCCTTGTCTTCGCAAGTACTCACTATGTATTTGACCAGTTGCTGTTTTTAGTCTTTTTCAAATATTGTTTTGCTTTTTTTTTTTTCTGGAAATCGATTGTACGTAAAAGCTCAAAATAGTACAGATTTTTCTTCGGAGTTGTTTCGTTTTCAGAAAAGAAAAAAAAAAAAAAAAAAGAAAAGAAAACGCGCGAAAAATAAACGAGTTTTTTTTTTTTTTTAATTGAACGGGGAAAGCACCCATAACACCCTTTCCCATCCCTTTTCTCTTTGTTCCCGTGCAATATTTTCCTAATTTTCTTTTTTTTTCGTCTGAGTATCAGAAAGGTAAGGAAGAGGGGAAAGCGGATGACACCGATGAGATTAAGTCACTCGTGTTGTTTGAATAGATGGATAGTAATAGATAGAAAAGAAAGGCGCAGGTACGTTGGCAGCTTCGCGTCTGAGAGAGCGACACGTTGAGGAAGCGAAATCTGATGTGGAGGAGATAGCCGCCAGTTTTACATGCGTTGATTTAGTTGAAGTAGCTTCCCTTGGATAGCTTTACATATGTATTTTCCCCCTTGCGATCGTTTCCACTTCTACCTTCTGTTGCTGGTCCCGCTTTCATTGTTCGTCTGGGGGTACCGAACTAAAATAAAGAAATAAAACAAACAAGGATAATAATAATAAAAGAGATAAACGTCCGTGCTCTGAGGATGGTGAAGAGCGTTGAACAGCCTGTCTCACTGCCGGACGGACTTTATTCTTTAATTTTGTTGTTTGTTTTGTTTTGTTTTTTTTTTGTTTTTTTTTTTTTTTTTTTTTTTTGGGGGGGGGGGGGGGGGGGGGGGGGGGGGTTTTTGTTTGTTGTTTTTGTCAAACGTTGCTTTCTTTATTTTCCCTGAAAATTCGTCGTTTCTAGAGAAGCAAAAACTGAACTTTCCTTAAGTACTGATTTTTGTTTGGATTCGTTTTGGGGAAAACAAAATTTAATGTATGGAAAAGGCACTCAAAACACCAGCTCCCATCCCACCGCTATTCTCTTTCTTTCCCTAGAAATATGCGTGAAACATTGTCAAGATTGTGTTTTCGTCTGTAAATGGAAAGGAAAGAAGTCACTGATGACGATTAAATGAATTTAAATTGGACATATGAAGAAACCCGCAAGCACTTTGCCTACTGCGTGTGTGGTGGGACAGTGCAACTCGGTCAGCGAATGAAACACGGTCTAAAGGGAGGCAACCTTTGTATGCATTCCTTTTGAAGGTTCCCAGTTATACTTTCTTTCGCCGAGTCCTACTTTCCTTGTCTGCGACACAGTTTTTTTTTTTTTTTTTTTATGTATGAAAAGGTTCATTTCTCTGGTAATGGTGGAGAAGGCTGAGGCCCGTCTCATTGCCAGAATGACTTTTTCCTTTGCTGTATTTACTTTCCCCGAAAATCCAGAAATACTAACTTACAGATAATTGTTTGGATTTATTTCACTGAAAAAAAAAAAAAAGAAAAATAATCATCGTTTTTTCTTCTTTTTTTATTTTTGTGTTTTGTTTTTTTTGTTTGTTTTTCAGTACATGGGGGGGGGGGGGGGGGGGGGGGGGGGGGGGGGGGGGGAAGACCCATAGCAGTATCCATCTCTTCCCTCTAGTTCCATTAGCAATTCCGTAAGAGTTTTCCACATTTTTCCCCCGACTATAAGTGGAAAAGGGAGACAGTCACTTACCATGTTTAAGCAAACAAAATGAGTAGAAAAGAAAGTTGCGCAGTACATCGTCAGCTTCGCTTGACAGGAAGAGGGACTCGACGGGGGGAGCGAAACCTCAATCAAAGGGAGGCAATATATGGATTTTGTCTGCGTTGATTTTTAATTACAGTTGTTTCCCTTACCATGCTCATTGATTCCTCTCCTTGGTAATTTGTGAGATGTATAGGGGCGAGGATGGGAGGGTTGGTGTAGATTTTCTAACCTTAAAATGGAACAGTCCTGGTATTTTATTTTTTTCTGTACATGAGCACATCACGTGTGTTTTGTTCTGCTCTGGGATGAGTGCCAAACACTTTGTAGCAGAACCGGTCCAAGTGAAAGAAAACCCCATCCACCCCGGACTTTACCTTTTTTTTTTTTTTTTCTTTTTTTTAATGATAGTATACTTGCATTTGGAAGAACTTTATATCAGGCGAAAGTCGGTGCTCTAAAACGGTATGACATAATAAAACTAAAAGCAGCAATGAAGTCAAAGACACACACACACACACGACAAATGTCTTGAAATCGATGAAAAAGAAACAGAAAATAAATGTAATGAAATAATGAAATAATGAAAAATCAAATGAAAATATACGAATGCTCTCTCTCTCTCTCGTATGCTCTCTCTCTCTCTCTCTCTCTCTCTCTCTCTCTCTCTCTCTCTCTCTCTCTCTCTCTCTCTCTCTCACACACACACACACACACACACACACACACACACACACACATAAGTAAGTAAAATCCGATTAAGAAAATAAAAAACTAGAAATAAAGTAGAAGTACATACACACACATGCGCGCGCGCGCGCGCATGCACACACACACACACACACACACACACACACACACACACACACATTATCGCGTACAAGCATGCGCGAGTGTGGTTTAACCAAAAATGGCAGTTTCTGACCGTTTAAGGGAAGATAGTTTACTATCTCAGTGTAGAGAATGCTTGAAAATTTTCAAGAGAACAATCAGTCAAGGATTCCTTGTAAAATTATGATAAGCAAGTGAACTTCATAGATGGTGGAGAGACACAAAAGAAACCTTGCCCGTGTAACTAACTGTGTTACATGTTGACGTCGGCAGCTCCAGTGCAAACACATGCTGGTTCTGCATTATCAATCGTAGTCCTTTGTGACGTAGGCTGTTCATGAACGGACAGAACCCGGCTAATGTCACCGGATTCTCATTTGCGCCGTAACACAGAGAGAGAGAGAGAGAGAGAGAGAGAGAGAGAGAGAGAGAGAGAGAGAGAGAGAGAGAGAGAGAGAGAGATGGGTAGATGGATGGATAGATAGATAGTATATATAGTTACCTTTACCAGGTTACATACGTTTTGGCTTTTAAGTCCACTCAAGAACAGACTGAAATGTGAAGGGCTGAATGAAATGTAAGAAAGAACTGGGAAGGCACAAATTGTGGTTTTAGCGTCCATGTCAAATACATTTTACTGGAAATGCATCATTCCCACATGCCGTAAAGCAAAACAGATATCTACGTACACTACATTAACACACACACACACACACACACACACACACACACACACACCAAAACGACGACAGCGTACTTCAAGCTGTTAAAATATGTAGAGTACAGATTTACCTCCCTTCACTCGAGAGCCAACGAACGGCAGTGCGTCTTCTCTTCCCGTTAGCGTCTTGTGGAGCCTCGCCACGTTCCAGTGGGAGGAGCTTCGCCAAGCCTCTGTGTGTTTCTACGGCAATATTCACGCGTCACAAGGTGAAAATATGGCGCCTCGGCGTGTTACTAACTGAAATAATACACATCGACAATTCTAACTGCCTGTCAGAGGAAGTTACTATTTTCGGAGTATAGAAATAAAAAAAATGGCGGAGTACATTTTGAAAATAATTCCTTTTTGATCTCCAGCCCTGTAAGAAAACACTTATGCTCATATAAAAAAAATGCAGTTAAATGCACAGAAGCTGAATTGGAAACAAGATTGTTTCAACTTCATTTTTCGTTTCTCATCTCTTTCTTTTTCGTCATTAAATACCAATTAAATACCAACACACGTGTCGGACTACGTGATGCGCGGAATTCTGTGATGTTCCTTCAGACTGGCAGGAACACCACGCGTCATTAACATGTTGACTGGCTGAATTTTATAGAGTTGGGACAACTGGTCAACAAAAGACTGGGACTGTTGACAATCCCCTGTTCACGAAACTGGCCGACATACGTAATCAGATGATGTCTGTGGAATACGGGGTTAGGAATAACTCGCCGAAATCATGTGTTTCAAAAGTCCACGACACAAAGCCATCATTGTCAGAATAAAGGAGACGAGGAGAATGAAGCAAAGAAACGTGCTGAGGAACACACAAGAGAAAAGCGAGATGCAGGGCAACACACACAGAGAGAAAAAAGACACCAGAGACAGACACAGTTCTACAAGGAAAGAGAGGCAGAAACTGAATGCCAGACAGGCTGACAGAAAGACAGACGAAAACGAAGTGGGGGCAGGAGCAGGAGGGGGGGGGGGGGGGGGGGGGGGGGGGGGCGCAGACGAAAAAAAAAAGCAAGGGGATACGTGAAAAAAAAACAATACCCATGCCACTGTGCATGATGCTTAAGTTGTGATCGCTTCAAAAGACGACGACCAAGACGATGTCGATGACGCTGACGACGACGACGACCACGAAGAAGAAGAAAGTCACCTATTTCTTGAGACTAACACAAAAATCAGCCAGAGACATTCAAATCGTCAGTCTTACCTTTTCTTCAACCAGCATCACTAAACCCGCTTCTAATTTTATGACAAAGTCACCTAGACTGACGAAAAACACGCCAATAAGATTCTAATCTATAGCAGACACTGTCTGCGCGCATGGAGATGAAAGAACGTATCCAAAGACACTTGCATTAATTCCCGTGTGTGGGGGGAAGACACCGTGATCCCTGACTTGATCCACTCCGTTCTGCTGAGAACATGGCGATGACCTATGACCTCTTCCGTCTGCTGACTGGAGAATTGAAGGTAGGGGAGGAAGGTGGGAGAGGCAAGAAGCACTTGAAGACCAAGCCTCATCACGTGACACGTCAGGTATCTCCATGGACACGCCACCCCGCGCGCGAGCGCGCGTGCGCGCGCGCGCGCGCGCGCGTGTGTGTGTGTGTGTGTGTGTGTGTGTGATATGTTATATCTCGTATGTTTCATTTACAATTAGATGTGAACAAGTCTTGTGTAGAATTCAAGTAAGTACTGAAGCACAAGTTCATAGTCAATTAATTCCCCATGTGGATCACATATTTAATGTTGTGACGCGAGCAGAGCACCATAGCAATATAAACAGCCCAAAGCCTGATGCCGACGCTTTTCCTGCGGACGACTCTCTCTCTCTCTCTCTCTCTCTCTCTCTCTCTCTCTCTCTCTCTCTTCAACACCTCTCCCACACAATTCCACGTACACACACAGATTCAAAGACAGAGACACAGACTGACAGACAGACAGAGATGAACTGATCGATAGAGAGACGCAGAGAGAGGTGAGGTGCAGAGTGGATGTGGTACAACTGTGCAACAAAAATGAAGGAGGAGGAGAGCAACAACAGCGACAAAAAAGAGAAAGAAAGAAATCCACAGTTTCACGGGACCACCACAGAAATCAGCCAATATACTCAAGTTGTAATGGTCTTACCTCCTCTTCAGACAGGTCCACCCAAATTCAGTTTCTTGGATGCATAGTTACCATGATCGTCAACGAAAAACAGAAGTACGGAACGAAGACTCCGAAAAACAGATCACATCCTACGCGCGGACATAGAGATGGTAAGATGTCAGCTAACTTGACTTGAGCCAATAATGGATGGATTAAGAACAAAGTCTGCTCTGTAGACTTTACTCTGATCCAAGCTGACATCATGCCTATGAGACGACCTTTGTTTATGAAATCAGATCTCCACCTGTAGCCGATCCCCTTGTGTGGGGTGGACACCCTGAACCCTAACTTGATCCACTTCGTTGTGCTGGGAAACATGGCGATGACCTGTTACTTCTGCCTGCTGACTGGGAAATTGCAAAAGAGGGTCGGGGACGCAGAACTCTGCTGGAGCAAGCAAGCCTCATCATGTGACCATTAGCGTCCTCAAGATGTCCTCCGAATTTTTTTACCTTTGCCCTTGCTGGCTCTGCTGGACTGCTTTTTGGAGTCTTTGTTTGTCTTCTTCTTTTCTCATCTCCTGAATCATCATGTCTCTTTGGCTTTCCTTTGGCCTTTGACCACCATTCAGTTTGACCACCATTCAGTTTACCCTTTAATAAATAATACGTCGTAAAAAAAAAATTAATCTATAAAAGCAAGTCATAAAAATTGTAAGTGACTGATGCCTTCACAAGATACTCAAATAAACAATTTTTTTAACAAATGTATAAATAGATTAACAAAATAATAAACAAATTATATGAATATGTGGATGAGGTGGGAGACAGAGACAGAGAAAAAGGGTGCGGGGGGTGGGGGGTGGGGAAGGAGAGGCGCAAAGTGTGCACACGGAGGCCTAGAAAGTTGCTGTATTGTAATATTCCCCAAGAAGGATCATCGAGTAGTGTCAGAATCATCGGCGTTGCGTGTTTAGCGTACTTATTCTCTAGAATGTTCGAAGCAATGGAGGAGGGGAGACGGGAGGCTGTCGTACTGCTCTGTGCTGGGGGCAGTCTGGACACGGTGGAGAAAAAGGGGGGGGAGGGGCCAGAGGCTGTCGTACTGCTCTGTGTTGGGGGCAGTCTGGACACGGTGGAGAAAGGGGGGGGGGGGAGGGGCCAGGTGCTGTCATACTGCTCTGTGTTGGGGGCAGTCTGGACACGATGGAGGAAAGGGAGGGGGGGGAGGGGCGGGGGGCGGGAGGGAGGCTGTCGTATGCTCTGTGTTGGGGGCAGTCTGGACACGGTGGAGAGGGAGGGGGGGGGGAGCGGGAAGCTGTCATACTGCTCTGTGTTGGGGGCAGTCTGGACACGGTGAGAGAGGGGGGGGGGGGGGAGGGGGAGGAGGCTGTCGTACTGCTCTGTGTGTTGGGGGCAGTCTGGACACGGTGGAGAAGGGGGGGGGGGGGGGGGGGGGGCAGTCTGGACACGGTGGAGAAGGGGGGGGGGGGGGGGGGGGGGGGGGCGGCAGGCTGTCGTACTGCTCTGTGTTGGGGGCAGTCTGGACACGGTGGAGAAGGGGGGGGGGGGGGGGGGGGGGTTGGGAGGCTGTCGCACTGCTCTGTGTTGGGGGCAGTCTGGACACGGTGGAGATGGGGGGGGGGGGGGGGGGGAAGGGAGGCTGTCGTACTGCTCTGTGTTGGGGTAGTCTGGACACGGTGGAGAAGGGCGGGGGGGGGGGGGGGGGGGGGGGGGGGGGAGGGAGGCTGTCGTACTGCTCTGTGTTGGGGGCAGTCTGGACACGGTGGAGAAGGGGGGGGGGGGGGGGGGGAGGGAAGGCTGTCGCACTGCTCTGTGTTGGGGGCAGTCTGGACACGGTGGAGAAGAACTGGGGGGGGGGGGGGGGGGGGGGGATACTGTCGTACTGCTCTGTGTTGGGGGCAGTCTGGGACACGGTGGAGAAGGGCGGGGGGGGGGGGGGGGGGGGGGGGGGGGGGAGGCTGTCGTACTGCTGTGTGTTGGGGGCAGTCTGGACACGGAGTAAAAGGAGGAACGCAGAGAGGGGGGGGGGGGGGGGGGGGGGGGGGTCAACACTGCCTACCTCAAACTGTCCGTGGTGGTACTGCCTGACCAGGTGACAGTTTGGACTTGGACACCGGAGCAGGGTTGGTGAAGGGGAAGGGGGCGAGGACTGTTGCTGACGTTGACACCAGCCGATGCTGACGTCAACTATGTGCAAGAGGCGTTGGAGGAAGGGAGAGGAGGAGCGGGAGCAGAGATGAGGTGACTGAGGGAAGGGTGGATATCTAGGAAAAGTGGAGAAGTGAGAGTGAATGATCAGCACTGAGACATTAATGGAGTACAGGAGCGGAGGTGGGGGTAAATGTTGCCCAAGTCCGTTCATACACATTACTTGCGGGGGGGGGGGGGGGGGGGGGGTTTTTTTTTTTTTTTTTTTTTTTTTTAATCAGAAATAACAGTTGCATATCGGAATATTTGTTTGTCCTCGTAAACATTCGATATGTTCTTGGCTTTTATTCTTTTTGTATCATGATCAGACTTTCTGTTTGCATACTAACAGAAAATGGCCAAAGCCATTGTTGGACTTTTCCAGTGTGAAAAGACTTGTCAATGACCTTTCCATGACATGCAAAACTATGGACCATGAACTAATTTTTTTTCTTTATAACCAGTAATGTTTCCCGACCGATGAAGAAACATGAATAGACCGAACGATTTCTTTTAACTGACAAACAAACGTGAAGCGACTGAACGAGAACGATTTTTTTTTTTTAACTGACAAACAAACGTGAATTAACTGAACTATACCCATTCTCTTTTTTTTTTTCAACTGACAAACAAACGTGAACTGATATGACGATAACGACTTTTAACAACTGACATACAAAGCTGAAGTGACTGAACAATAACGATTTTTAACCAAGACACACCGATTTCAGCACCCAAAAAAAATGTGATGACAACAAAGAGAAATCAGGCGGCATGTCTCAATGAAAAAAAAAAAATCCGGACAAATAGATTACAACTACCTACCACCCCTTCCCGATCCTCTCCACCGTTTTTTCCGAGAAACATTCTGTGAAACGGTTTCCCCCCCCCCCATCCCCCCCCCCCCCCCCCCCCCCCTCTTTTTTTTTTTTAAAAAAGCTTGTATGCTCGTGTGTGTGTGTGTGTGTGTGTGTGTGTGTGTGTGTGTGTGTGTGTGTAACGCGCGCACGAATGGGTGTACGAGTATGACCGAAGGGCGATACTACTTGATTAAATAATTTATCATGTTTATCAACGTAAAACAGAAAGAAAAGTATGTATGAGCAACTACTGATTTTTTTTTTTTTTTAAGTTTGTTCATGTGTGTGTTCGACAGGGACCCGTAGTGAAAAAACGGTAAAGCGTTTTCATGCGGTGCCGTCGGTGGCGAGTTCCAACCTGTCGTGAGGTCGAATAAAACCTCTCTGTGTCCGCCTAGCCGTAAATGGGTGTCTGATTCACATATAGGAATGTTAAAAGGCGGGGGAAGAGGGGGTGGGCTCTCCGCTCTCCACCATACCGTATACCAGACGCAGTCAACCTGTTACTGCCGCTACTGTCATTAGGCTGTGGGATTCAACCTTGACATTTATGGGTATCGGCATATGAGTAGCAGTATTTGTAAAACGTGTGACTGACATACATTTGAGTAAGGTTTCGTTGTCATTTTATTATCATTATTATTATTGTGTTGTTTATTCATATACTTATTTTATTACCATCATGCTTGTTCTTGTTTGGAGTATTATGAATATATTCATTCTTCTTATTATTTTTTTAAGGATGAAATAAATGGACTAAATTAGCTTCCACTAGAAGGGACAGAGAATGCGACTTGTACCGGCTAAGGCAAGATTCCATTCATATAAATACGTATGTACATAATCCACAAACATATAGATGAATACTTGACAGCAGTAAATAGGCATTTCCTTAGCAACAAAATAGTTTTCTATGTCCATGCCACAACAGACATCTCGCTCCAACGGACACTTGTCAACACGCACCGACCTCAATATTATGCATGGCAGTATGACAGCTCGACGTCTGACCAACAGTCGCGAGTATGGCGGAGGTATCGGGTCGTTAGTTTGGCAATACGCAAAGTGGACTGCCGACCATGCCCTGTCAATCGGACTGGTCAAGTCGTTGAGACTAAACGTCCATGGAAAATGAAGCGGGATGAACGTTTATAGATCATCCTTTGTTTGTTCACCAAAACAATGGCGCATACACACACACAAACACACACACACACACACACACACACACACACACACACACACACACAACCGAACAGCGTTAGAAAACACAGAGAAAACACAGGAGACAGACGGAGAAAGAGGCAGACTGACAATGCTAGGAGGAAAAACAACAACCAGAAA
>JADBJO010012530.1:5000-15000 GCA_016801955.1 Conus betulinus | reverse complement strand
TACGGCCTGGATGAGACACCATCGTTGTCCAGATTGGTCTTCAGGCATACGATTTGTCCAGTGGCAGATTAACTCAGTTGTTAGTGAGGCAACTACTAAAGAACCATATACTGTGATGTTCGGCAAAAAAACGTGTACTGGTTGGCATCATCTGTACCCATTGAGTTTCTTCAGAAAATAGGAAGTGGGGTGTATGAAAGGGCAGCTCCTAGATATGATAAACGGACATGCTGTAGGGCATGGTGCAGGGCAGACTGACGTCACAGGACATGTTCGACAGACTGGCGCAGGGCAGACTGACGTCACAGGACATGTTGGACAGACTGGCGCAGGGCAGACTGACGTCACAGGACATGTTGGACAGACTGGTGCAGGCACAGACTGACGTCACAGGACATGTTGGACAGACTGGCGCAGGGCAGACTGACGTCACAGAACATGATAGACTGGTGCATGGCAGACTGACGTCACAGAACATCATGGACTGACTGGCGCAGGGCAGACTGACGTAACAGAACATGATCGACAGACTGGCGCAGGGCAGACTGACGTCACAGAACATATTGGACAGACTGGCGCAGGGCAGACTGGCGCAGGGGCAGACTGACGTCACAGGAGATGATAGACTGGCGCAGGGCAGGGCAGACTGACGTCACAGAACATGATAGACTGGCGCAGGGCAGACTGACGTCACGAGACATGTTGAACAGACCGGCGCAGGGCAGACTGACGTCACAGGACATGATAGACAGACTGGCGCAGGGCAGACTGGCGTCACAGGACATGTTGAACAGACTGGCGTCATGGTTATGGAACACGATGGTCAAAAGGACTTCACAGGACAAGGTACTCATAATACAGAACAGGATGGATACCATGCAGTCACAGGACAGGAGAGACAGACAGACATAACAGAGATCACAGAACATGTTGCACAGACTGATGATATTAAGGTCATTGTAGAAGGTGGGCAAAACATCACAGAACGGGGCGTAGTGAGATGTTCTACAGGACGGACAGACTGACGTTATGAAGGTCATTGTAGAAGGTGGGCAAAACATCACAGAACGGGGCGTAGTTGATGTTGTTCTACAGGACGGACAGACAGACTGACGTTATTAATTCATTGCAGAAGGTGGGTAAAACATCACAGAACGGGGCGTAGTTGATGTTGTTCTACAGAACGGACAGACTGAGGTTATTAATTCTTTGTGGAGGGTGGGCGAAACATCACAGAACGGGGCGTAGTTGATTTTGTTCTACAGGACGGACAGACTGACGTTATCAACTCATTGTAGAAGGTGGGCAAAACATCACAGAACGGGGCGTAGTTGATGTTGTTCTACAGGACGGACAGACTGACGTTATTATTTCTTTGTGGAGGGTGGGCAAAACATCACAGAACGGGGCGTAGTTGATGTTGTTCTACAGGACAGACAGACTGACGTTATTAATTCTTTGTGGAGGGTGGGCAAAAACATCACAGAACGGGGCGTAGTTGATGTTGTTCTACAGGACGGACAGACTGACGTTATGAAGGTCATTTTAGAATGTGGGCAAAGCATCACAGAACGGGGCGTAGTTGATGTTATTCTACAGAATGGACAGACTGACGTTCTTAAGGTCATGCTACAGACACATCAGATTGAGGTTTCAGACCTCATGGAACATGACGGACAAAATGACGTCACAGGACATGACGGACAAAAAATGACGTTACAGGGCAGGGTGGACAGAGAGAACAGGGTGCTGCTGGTGCAGAGAGGGGAGTGATAGATAGAAGAAGACAACACGGACGCCACAGACAATGATGAGAGTCAGGGTGACACAACAGACAATGATGAAAGTCAGGGTGACACAACAGACAATGATGAGAGTCAGGGTGACACAACAGACCCGATGAGAGTCATGGTGACACAACAGACAATTGAGAGAGTCAGGGTGACACAACAGACCCGATGAGAGTCAGAGTGACACAACAGACAATGATGAGAGTCAGGTGTGACACAACAGACAATGATGAGAGTCAGGGTGACACAACAGACCGGATGAGAGTCATGGTGACACAACAGACAATGATGAGAGTCAGGGTGACACAACAGACCCGGTGAGAGTCAGGGTGACACAACAGACAATGATGAGATTCAGGGTAACACAACAGACAATGATGAGAGTCACGGTGACACAACAGACAATTATGAGAGTCATAGTGACACAACAGACAATGATGAGATTCAGGGTAACACAACAGACAATGATGAGAGTCACGGTGACACACAACAGACAATTATGAGAGTCATGGTGACACAACAGACAATTATGAGAGTCATGGTAACACAACAGACAATGATGAGAGTCAGGGTGACGCAAACAATGATGAGAGTCAGGGTGACACAACAGACAATTGAGAGAGTCAGGGTGACACAACAGACCCGATGAGAGTCAGAGTGACACAACAGACAATGATGATGAGAGTCAGGGTGACACAACAGACAATGATGAGAGTCAGGGTGACACACACAACAGACCGAGAGAGTCATGGTGACACAACAGACAATGATGAGAGTCAGGGTGACACAACAGACCCGGTGAGAGTCAGGGGTGACACAAAAGACAATGATGAGAGTCAGGGTGACACAACAATGATGAGAGTCAGGGTGACACAACAGACGCGATGAGAGTCAGGGTGACACAACAGACCCGACGAGAGTCAGGGTGACACAACAGACAATGATGAGGGTCAGGGTGACACAACAGACAATGATGAGAGTCAGGGTGACACAACAGACCCGGTGAGAGTCAGGGTGACACAACAGACCCGGTGAGAGTCAGGGTGACACAACAGACCCGATGAGAGTCAGGGTGACACAACAGACAATGATGAGAGTCAGGGTGAACACAACAGACAATGATGAGAGTCAGGGTGACACAACAGACAATGATGAGAGTCAGGGTGACACAACAGACAATGATGACAGTCAGGGTGACACAACAGACAATGATGAGAGACAGGGTGACACAACAGAGAATGATGAGAGTCAGGGTGACACAACAGACAATGATGAGAGTCAGGGTGACACAACAGACAATGATGACAGTCATGGTGACCATTTTCAGAGTATCATAGCGGCTGCAGCACGGGGTTTAGAAAGACAAGCGAAAAAAAAAATGCTAGACCGATCAGAAGCGAAAATGAAGGCGTTCAATGTTGGCGATAATGTTCTCTCATACCAGTTTCTGAATTTGATTGTGGGCGGGGGGGCATCCACCCAGCTTGATTGGTATTGTCATGGAAAAGAGTGATAGAGACTTCAAGGTAGGAACAAAAGGTGGAGTCTTATCTGGATGATTTGCCAGAAAATCAAATTGAAATGACAAAATTAAAACAAAAATTTACAATCGACATGGTTTCGAAACATGAAGAAATGTCCATCAGAACAGCTGTGCGCCTACTCTCGGTGGGTAAGGGGCAGAGAGAAAAGTAAGATGCTCTTGCAAGACAGGGATGCCTTAAAATAAGGTGCAAATGTTTCAAGAGCAACAGCGATTGCACCAGTGCATACCACCCACGAATTACTTGCAAAAACATTCCGCAGTAGAGTTTCCTTTCCACAGTGAAATATAATGACGTTTTCTTCGTCTTCCTTTCTTCGCATTATTGTTGTCAATGTCTTCCCGCTTGAGGATTTTTTAAAAAAAATTGCTATTTGAATATCGTTTGACTGGCATCTGAATGTGGAACCGAGAGTTCTCAAAATTTTTCCCTGGACACACGAATGACTGCATGCTTCGTCGCAAATTACTAATATCTTTTGTAAGGCATTTGTGGGTTCTTGTGTGTGTGTGTGTGTGTGTGTGTGTGTGTGTGTGTGTGTGTGTGTGTGTGTGTGTGTGTTATTTTTGGGTATGCTGCATTAATTTGCAAATTAATTTCGTGTTCATAATAAATTTTTTCCTTCTCTGCGCTGTTATGTGCTTTACTGTTCATCATCTTGTGAATTGTGAATTCATGTCAATGAAGTGCTTTATACAGTCAGTTACGAATCTGTTCGTCATGCGCACCCACATACACAGACTAGGCTTGAGTTTACAACCGAGTTTGCGCCGTGTGCGTAGTCATGTACTGGGCAATGCTATTTTGCATGTTTCATGAACTGCGCAACCTCGTTGCAGAGTTCATGAATTCTGCAACGAGGTTGCGCAGTTCATGAAACGCGCCAAAAATTGCGTAGTACACGTACTGCGCAGGTACACGTATATTGCGGAACACACATACCACCACCCAGTAATAGCAGAAGTCGGGGTCCTCTTCGCCCGCGAAGGACAAATTACAACACAGTCTCCCATTGCAGTACCTTCCAGAAACTACGCAGTGACCATCGACCCAGACTTACCGTAATCAACAGCGAAACGGACAGTCAAGCAGGTAGTTGAAAAAGAAAAACACCGGAGGCGTGAGTGGGACCCAGAGTACAGTCATCAACTGCCGAACAAACTGGTTCTTACCGTAGGCAATGGCGACACGGCCATTCAAGCAGACAGTTTCAAGTAGGTGTTGGTATGGCCGTCTCGCCGTCCTCTACGGTAAGTAGGTCACTGGGTCACTGGTCAGTATCTTCTGATGAAGCAGGTGGTTTCTAGTTGGGGTTCGAATGGCTGTTAACCCCATTGTCCACGATACGCAGGATACCGAGTCGCTGGTCACTGTCTTGAGGGTGAAGCAGGTAATTAATTCTACGAGGCGTCTGCTGTGAGAGACTGTACTGAGAGCCCCTCTCACCAACTGATGTCCAAGAGAATAACAGTGAGAATAACTGATTCGCAAGTATCCCTGTTTTCGTGAAGGACAATGGGCATCCTTTTCTCAGGAAAACAGCTGGTACTGACTTCTGTTGCACAATGATCCCAAACAGGAATTTTTTTTTTTTTTTTTTTATAATCTATATGTCGTCATAATCATATCCGTGTTAACTCTAACCGGTGTTCAGCCATTGACGTCATTTGGTATTATTGCGCGTAAAGCCGGAATATAGGTGTGTGGAAAAACAGTTGTGATTCTCATAAATGACTGAATGACTGTAATGATAACTATTTTCTATGTTACATCCCCCCCCCCCCCCCCCTCCCCTCCCCCATCCCCCCATTTACTATTTTACTCGGGAAAGACAATTATAGTCCTTGTGATAATACCTGTTTTCCCTATCAACCTCTCGCTGGTTTCCCGAGGAATGGCTATTTTCCTCGAGAAAATGTGGAAAACCATTAGAATCGACTTTAGACGCTACGACGCTCCCGTAACAACGTAGTAGCCTAGCGACTCACGCAGACAGTTATTTAAGTCATAACACAGATCCAGTACAGAAACACTGACACATGAATGTGTGTGTGATCCCCATCACTTAATCCCAAGATACCTTCGCCACTGCTGTTTCAGCTGTGTCTGCATGTGTTAAAATTGTTCTGAGTTCGCATGTTCCAACGATCATCGGAGGCGAAGAGGCCATGTTATGTTCGTGTGTATTTCAAGTTATGCTGCAATGAAATTCAGGTCGTTTAAATCAGTTAATCAATTTGGTCCATTAAACATGAAAATTTGTAAACATTATCAGCAGGATTGCCTATGCACTGAACATTCAAAGGATCGGCTTACCTCTCTCTCTCTCTCTCTCTCTCTCTCTCTCTCTCTCTCTCGCTCTCTCTCTATCTCTCTTTACCACGTAAAGAGGTTGTATTCCTTTGTCTTCAAAATGTAGAATGGTATTATCATTATGTTTAATACGTCGGTTTTCTTCTTTTCTTTATACACCATTTGTTTGGATTTTTTTTTCTTTTTCTGTATACACCATCTGTTTGGATTTTTTTTTCTTTTTTTTCTTTTATTTTCCATTATGTTGTACTATAATTTATGAATTTAATAGAATAAAAAAAAGGGAAAAAAAGAATATTCAAAGAATCTCCTCTTGTCATGTTGAATAGTCAATATGTATCTAGATATGATAAATATATAAAATAACTAAATTATTACCTAAATGGTATGACAAGCTTATGAATAGTCATGTAAATTTATCATAAATCAATGAATGTATAACTTAGTCTGATTAAATCACTGTAAGTAAAAATATGAAATATATATATTGATTAGTGGATAGATTAATCAACCAATTTTTGAAAAATCAGATTAAAAGAGAATACAAAAATGTTTGAATAATAAATCGATAAGTGAAAAATCCAGACCAACAATTTTTTTTTATTCTAAAGATAACTAAATACTTTAACATTAAGAAGTGAGAAAAACTGTTTCAACAAGTGCAGAGATGAACACGAGTGAGAAAACGTTCTTGTGCTTAGTGCTTTATAATCACACTGTAATAAACTACAGCTCAATGCGCAACACAAAATAAACGAATACATGAAAGAAACAAAATAATGATAATGAAACTGAAACAAACCCAGACCTATTTGATTTAACAAAAGTTTGCTCTAACTAAGCAAAGAATAAAGAATGAATAAAGAGAAAAACTCAAAATCAAGGTTACATCAAAAAATACATGCTAGTAAGGGAGTCAAGGGAGTGGTGTATGTATGTTGATGTGAGAGAGAGAGAGAGAGAGAGAGACGGGGGGGGGGGGGGGGCAGAGAGCGTGCGTGCCTTTATAGATGTACCACTATGTATGTGTGCGCATAACTATGTGTGTGTGCGCACAAATGTGTGTATGTTAAAGAGAAAGAGAGAGAGAGAGAGAGAGAGAGAGAGAGAGAGAGAGAGAGAGAGAGAGAGAGGAGAGAGAGAGGGGAAGAGAGGGAGGGAGTGAGAGGGAGAGCGAGAAAAGAGAGCGCGCGTGCGTTCGTGGATGAGCTGTGTGTGTGTGAGCGCGCAAAGCGCGCGGGCGCGCACGTGTGTGTGTGTGTGTGTGTGGGGGGGGGGGGGGGGGGGGGGGGGGGTGCGGGGGGTGCGTGCGTGTATGAGCGCGCGCGCGCAAGTGTGCGTGCGTTTGCGTGCGTGCATGTGTGTGTGTGTGTGTGCGCGCGCGCGCGCGCGCGCGCACGAATACAATACGCGGTTCATCCGATCGCTGTGTTTCCTTCAATCGTAGAACAAAAATTTCTGGGAAGGATCTA
Source organism: Conus betulinus (assembly GCA_016801955.1). Taxonomy (NCBI): domain Eukaryota; kingdom Metazoa; phylum Mollusca; class Gastropoda; order Neogastropoda; family Conidae; genus Conus; species Conus betulinus. The sequence goes on along the minus strand of JADBJO010012530.1, from coordinate 7,881 downwards.
TTTTTTAGATATGACGTCATTGGCTCAACCAAAGAACGTTCCAAACTGCAGATCAGAGTCTCTTGATGTCGCTGTGCCAGCTGAGTCCGTGCTTAGAGCATGAGTTCACACTGACACGCCGCGAGTTCGAATCCCGCTTGGCCCTCAACATTAGAACCGACAAATTCCTTGCCTATCGGAGCGTGCATTTGTTCCGGCGATGTCAGTATTGTGTTCAGTAAATCTCCCCCTCGATCTTCTCACCTCTGATGAGTGTTAGCTTTAAACTTAAATACACACCTAAAACCACTTTATCAAACGCGTCATGGCTTTGTTTTGTTCTATTATTTGATTTTGTAATCCTTCATAACCCAGTAGGGCCTACATGTAAAAACAAAAAGTTGACTGCTAGCAACAGAAAACAGGCAAAAAAAAAAGCATGTCACTTGTCACTTAGGAGAAACTTCACTAACGACTTTGCATCTCAATACAACTATGGTACTTTGCCCGCGTCAAAGGATGAAAAGCTCGGCGTGTTACTGAAACTGGTTGAGTGTGAGCAAAGACAGGAAGGAGGAGAGAGAGAGAGAGAGAGGAGAGAGAGAGATGAGAGAGAGAGAGAGAGAGAGAGGAGAGAGAGAGAGAGAGAGAGAGAGAGAGAGAGAGAGAGAGAGAGAGAGAGAGAGACAGAGAGAGAGAGAGAAAAGTATGTACAGGGAGGCAAAGGAAGTTGCTGTACGACAGTATTCCTCTGGAAGGCCAGTCACGTAATATTACAAACATCGACGTTGTATTTTCAGCCTCCTTATACTCTAGAATATTCTGACCAAAGGAGGGGGGAGGGTTCGGGGGGGGGGGGGGGGGGGGGGGACAGGTGGACGGGGGACGGGTGAGGGGGTACCATACTCTGTTGGACTGTCCCGTGTTGGGCGCAGTTTGAACATGGGGTGGAAGAAGGATGAGGAGTGTAGGGGTAGGGTAGGGTGTGGATTGTAGAAGATTCAACACAGCCTATCTCAAACTGTCCGTGGTGGTACTGCCTGACCAGGGGGGGGACAGTTTGGGACTGGGACACCGGCACAGGGTCGGTGAAGGGAGAGGGTAGGGGCCCGAGGACAGTGGAGCTGACGTGGACACCAGCTGATGCTGACGTCAAGAGTACGCAAGAAGCATTGGGGGAAGGAGTGAGAGGTAGTGGAGAAAGGGGAAAGGGGTGGGTGGGGGAGTAGTCTGGAAAAAAAGGGAAACCGGAGGATGACTGATCGTCTAGTTCGTTCACACACATCACTTACTTTTCCCCGGGGGGAGGGGGATGGGGGGCGGGGGGGGGGGGGGGAGGCGTGAAAAGAAAACAAAAATTTCGGTTCGGAATATTTCTCCTGTGCTCGTAAACATTCGATGTGATCTTGGCAAATTTCTCTGTGTGTGAGTGTGTGTGTGTGTGTGTGTGTGTGTGTGTGTGTGTGTGTGTGTGTGTGTGTGTGGTGTGTGTGTGTGAATGTGTGCGAGTGCGAGTGTAACATGCTCGGATTTTTTTTTTGTATTAACTGGCCACTAGTTAGCTTTTTCCCAGTGTCAAATGCTTCACTTATTCCATGGCATTCCATGATATGCAGAACAACGGAACATAAATGGATTTTTTTTTTTTTGAATAATCTGTAAAGTTTTTCTTAACGATTAATTAACGTGAGATGACTGAACGATGAGGATTTCTTTCCAACTCACATACAAACGTGAAGTGACGGTTTTCATCTGACAGACACAAATTTCAGCACACAAAAAATTGGTTGTGAAGAAAAAAGATATCAAAAGCATGTCTGAATGAAAAAAAAAATCGAAAAGAAAAAAAACCCATTACTCATCACTCTCTCCTGACCTTCCCCACCTTTCATCAAGAAACATGTGCCACCCCCATCCCCTTATTTATTTTTTTTTTGGTTAGGTCTGTAAAACTGTGTGTTTGTGTGTGTGCGTGCATGTGTGTGTTTGCCCCTGCATGCATATGTGTGTGGTGTGCAGTGCGGCTTGTTGTTGATGTGTGTGTGTGTGTGTGTGTGTGGTGTGTGTGTGTGTGCGTGCGTGCGTGCGCGCGCGCGCGCGCGCGCGCGTGTGTGTGTGTGTGTGTGTGTGTGTGTGTGGTGTGTGTGTGTGTGTGTGTGTGTGTACTGCCCTAACATGATATAAACTATTTCGAGTTCTAAAGATAGCATCATACCGTGGTACTCAGAATCCTTTAGCTTCTCTCTGAAGTGCTTCCAACACGCATTCTGTAATAACCTGTTTCCCTCCAGAAGAGACAGACTGTGTGTGTGTGTGTGTGGGGGGGGGGGGGGGGGGGGGGGGGGGGGGAGGGGAGGGGAGAGACGTTGACTTCCGTTTTCTCGAACAGTGTGGACACGACAGACGACGTGAGCCTCACCCCCTCGGCACTGGGGGGAGCTTCGCGCGGCGCGCTTTGCTCTCTGGTCCTGCCTCCATCGTGCTCGTTCTCTATGGTACAACGCTCGCGTCATAAGCTGAAAGTAGGACACCTCGGCGTGTGTCACCAACCATTACCAGTGAACAGGTGCGGAGGCAAACTGGCAATAAACACGTGGACTGCCAGCAATGCCCAGTTAATGAACTGCTCAAGATGCTGGGAATAATTGTCAAAGGAATATGAAACAGGAAGAACGTGCAAAGATCATGCTTCATTTGTACACACACACACACCACACACACACACACACACACACACACACACACACACACTACGGAATGGTAAGAGAAAAATTCAAAGAAATAGAGCAGATAGACAATGGAACAGGTAGACGTATATGCTGCTAGGAAAATAGAATAGACACAAAAATAATTACCCCCCCCCCCCCCCCCCCCCCCCCCCCCCCCCCCCCCCCCCCCAAAC
>JADBJO010012530.1:0-2500 GCA_016801955.1 Conus betulinus | reverse complement strand
TCATTTTTTTAAAAACATTCAAATGTCTAACATGGCTGGGATTGTTTTTTATTATTATTATTATTATTATCATAATTATTATACTATTATTATCATCATCATGATTTATTTATTTACTTATTAATTTATCTTTTTATTCAAAATAAATGAGAAGAAATGAAAAATACGTAAACGGACATTACAAGTAGACGATGTCGATATTGTAAATGTCACACCAGCTGACATACGTCTTGTATCCGCTTTCAAATGAATGAATACATAAATAAATCTAGTTCAAGAAATTACATTTTGAGTGGCCAACTGGAATTTTCCAAAATGTGACCAAGGATGAGCGAGGGAAGGGGGGGGGGGGGGGGGGCGTGCTACGTCAAGTAAAGGCATGTCATTACAGATAAGTTATTTCCCCCATGTGCATGGCAAAAACACACATCTCGCCCGAGACTCCAGTCACCACCCTCCGTCCTGCACACCCACCCTCTATGTCGCCTCTTCCTTCATCACCACCCCCCCCCCCCCCCCAGCCTCGCCCCCACCACCCCCTTCTCCTCCATATTTCCCTCATTTTTGTATTATTATCCTTCAATACAAGTACTCTGTACACTGGCGATTCTGGAATACCACCAGTACAACTTAGTTCCACTCAGTTTAAACATGCAGCTTAACGGGGATGGTGATTCCGCTGTCCACGAATCGCTGCACCCAGCTCATTGACCAGTTTCATTGCAGACCACTGTATTTCATCTTCTGATGTGGGCATTTTCCCATAGCCGCCGTAGAGCCGTACCAAACTAATGCCTACGAGAAACTGCTTGCTTCACCACAAGACAGTGACCAGCAACCTGCGTACCGTAGACGGTGGCGTGACGGCTATTCAGGAAGGGGCATTGGAATGGCTGTTACGCCATTGTTTGCGGTAAGTAGGTCACTGGGTCACTGGTCACGGTTTGATGATGAGAAGCTGATCGTTTCTAAAAAGCCTCTGCTGTGACAGACTAATGACCGTGGAAAAAAAAAAGTGTGGTCCTAAAGGAGTATCAGCCAGAATAACTGACTTGCCAGTATCCCTGTTTTCTGAAGGCCAAATACGGTTTGTTTTCTTAGGAACCATTGGAAAACAGCTCGTGTTGACTTCTGACCCAGTATGATCCCAAACAAGGAAACCGGTTTCATACATCATGAATTATATCGTTGTTATTATCTCCCTGTTGATTCTGACGTGTTTGGGCACAGACATCACAGGTTTCAGGACAGTCTGAAATGCAATTCTCTCAAATAGACCGGACTGCAGGCAGCCAGACCCTGGTGGGGGAAGTGGGGAGATGCCGCGTGGCGCGCAGGGGGGGGGGGGGGGGGGGGGAGGGGGAGAAAAAAGGATATTGTTGTTGTTGTAATAATGTAACCTATTATTTTGTCTTCCACATGTACCATCAACAGCGACATCCACTTAGTACAATGTAAATAATCCAAATTCTTACACTCGACAGCACGACAGCGAGTAACCGAGAAGCGAACGGTGACGGGCGATGGGATAATGTTTACAACAAGCAGTCTGGTGACAGCGCCCGACTCGCAGACTGGTCAGGATGTGTGGATAACACGTTCATGAGGTAGACAGAAAGTCATGATGATCATTCTGTGATTCTACTGTCCACGAATCACCAGACACATTCCAGACCACTGTACTTTCATCTCTTGACGCGGGGCATTATACTATAGCGCCATAATAGACGCCCTTGCTAGAAACTACCTGCTTCACCACAGAACAGTGTCCAGCCACCAGAGCCGAAAGAAAGGGCCTTTCCACTTTGTCAGCCACACAGTGACCTGCTTAACCGTCGAGACAGAGGCCTAATGGACACTCAAGAAGGGGCGCTTGAAGAGACCCCCGTTACGCCAGCATTGCGTCACGGTCAGTAGGTCACTATGTTGCTGGTCACTATCTTTGTGGTTAAGGAGGTAGTTTCTAGAAGGCGTCTGCTGTGAGATACTGTACCAGTCGGCGAAAAAACTGTAATCCTAAGGAATAACAAGAGAGAATAAAGTCATGTCGGATAATCTACATAGGTAATCGTAGATCAATGAAATAATCAAATAATATAAACATAAACACTATGAAAGTTATGAAGAATAATTACAAACCAATAAAGATATATCTTAGTCGTAATCAAATTAATCGAAACAAAAACGCACATCAATAAAAAATCACAACAACGAAGAAATCAATCAGTTACCTACAAAAAAGAATACATTAAAGATGAAAGATTCAAATAAAACTATTTTAAATCTGAAAAATAAGCAAATACACCAAGAAGAATTAAAACCCAGGGTTTGTGTCCAGTCCGCCCTGTGGGTTGGGCACAGAAGAGGACCCACTGCCCTGCCAGCATGTCTATTATGAGGCGACCCCTAAGGGCAGGACCATCTCCGCCCCGAGGATAAAGGGGTTTGCGTATGGCTAACAACCCTACCTGTGAAAAAACACCAGTTACAGAAACATAAC
>JADBJO010012529.1:0-57521 GCA_016801955.1 Conus betulinus | reverse complement strand
TTTGCCAGTGTGATAAGGTGATTTATTATTTGCTTCTTTTTCTCTGTCAGCATTGCAGTTTTGTGGTATCCTAGGACTGCAGTTTCCTCTGTGGCGTTCAGTGCTTTGTTGCATCTTGCTTGAATTTTTTTTGATACCTGTGTACAGATCGTTTTTTTTTTTTGTTTTTTTTTGCACCTATAGAAAAAAGTGCTCAGTGTAGTCTTTTTCCCCCCCAGTTTCAGACATCACATGTTTCACTTTGTCTAATTTCATCTTTGTGAGCAGAACATTAGTAGGATAAATATTACGCATTATTTTCCATTGTAAAACCTGGAGATGTGTTTCATTGGTTGCTGTAAAAAATTGCTTTCTATTGTTTGCTATCTATATCAGTGTCAAATTTTCTTTTCCAAAAAATTAATAGAACATGGCTGGGTTTCTGAAATCAAATGCTTTCGTAGTTCTTTAGTTGTGTGCATTTGAGTGGTTTCCCATCTAAGTAAATGTCGGCGATATCGTATTCGGCTGTGTGTTCACGGTCAATATTGCCTTTGATGTGTGCTGACTCAATCGCACTTTTCACTGCATTGTATTCGAATTGTCTGTGGCTTGTTCGTCCTATTTCATTTTCTACTTCTTGCAAACTAATGATTTCAAGATTTTCATCTAACATATCTTTCACTTTGGTTAGCCCTCCAGCTATCCAATCTTTCATATCTAGGATCTGTTTCTTGAACTGGAAATGTTGGTTGTTCCATATCAGTGATTTTTGGTGTGCTTTTTCATTAGGGTTCTGGAGATCTTCGGTTCATTTGGTTTTCAACCACAGTTTGAGTATTGTGATCCAAAAAACTATTGTTGTAGTAGGGCGTGCTTGTTAGCATGTTCTCAAAACAGTATGTTTTCAGTATATCAAGTCCTTCTCTCAGTTGATCATATTCTAATGTAGGGAATAATTTCCATTTCCCTTTCTGTCTTTTGCAATCAATTTTACCATCCAGCTTAAATGTGGAGCTTCTTGGAGCATTTTCTTGTATTTAATTTTGATATGTTCTTTTGCCCATATACGTTTATCAGCCATATTCTGTTAACTGACGGTCTGCCACAACGAAGAAAAAAACTATCCAACATGTCTATCCCCTATTCAGATTTAAAACCGGAAGTCAGTGATTACATCAGAGACCTCTGGCAGGAGGACTGGAATACACAGATGGATGACAAACTTTTGCAGATCGGTCCAGACCTAAAAAATGTTCCTCTAATCTACCCTCTGGTGGTCGCAAAGAAGGAAGGGTTTTATGCCGCCTGCACACTGGCCATTCGTTTTTAGGTCATTCGTACCTTTAAAGAGTGAAGAGGCTGTGTGGTGCATTCCATGTCATGCACCACTCACTATGAAACATATTCTATTGAAGTGTTCGGACTTGCATGATGGGAGACACAAACATGTTACAGCAGACTCCATGAAAATCTTGTTCAGAGATGTTCCACCTGATGTGATTTTGAATTTTTGAAAGAGATTAAAAAATTTTTATTTGATCTGAGATTTTAGAGTAGAAAGAATTTTTAACAAAATTTCGGGTGTGTTTTTAGAAGGTGTATTTTAAAGGGTTGTGTGAATGAATGACTCGTGAGTTGACGTCAGCGTGGTGACAACCCTGATATGGCCCTATGCAATCGGCTGGCCAGTAAGCATCATTACCTTACCTTGCCCGTATTTTACTAGTAGGTTGATTCTGTGGGTTTTTTTCCCCCCAATACTGGTTATTTGGAAAGGGTTGGGCATTAAGGTATTACCAGACATTGCAAGTGCCATTTGCAACATGGGTCCTAACAAGCAAACAAAAGTTGATTATTGTTTTCAGCTTGTATAGATGGGACTCATCAGTGCAGTAAGTGACAGTCATAGAGGATGGTTTGTGCAATGTAATTGCCCTTGGTGCCACAAAACTGACAACGGTTTCTCATAACAACTGACAACGATTTCTCAGATGTTGGTGTAGATTGTATAGATTTGTTTGAAGTCGATTCAGACCCAAATGGCACTGAGTGAGGTGACAAAGATGCAGTAAATTTGTATCAGGAGTGACCACAATGCTTTGTCATAGTCAGAAAACAAAACACAATACATGGACACATGTCTCTCCAAAGTACATCTACTACCAGAGTTTATACAAAATTTATTGATTGTGATTTTATGTGCTTTATCGAGTAACACGCGTTTTAAGAAAGTTTCAAGAGTTCCTGTGATGCTAAAAAGATTGTGGAAGAAAGATATTCTGTTTCTTGCTAAATCATAAGCGGAATATGACTGACATTACAGATTTCAATGCTTTTGAAATACCAAAGTTATCGCTATCCTCCATGTACTGAGAAGGGGTCAGAGAGTGACCTTGTCTTGGTCTTCTCTGTCTGCCTGATCTTTTCAATCACAGGGTGGAGAAGGGTTTGTGTGTGATTGTGTTCATCTTTTTTGTGAGTTGTTGGAGGGACAAATTGAATGTTGGTGTGAGCTTTTTGGATAGTTTCTTTTGTAGTGTGTGTGTGTCAGAGAAAGGGTGAGAGAGAGAGGATGAGAGAGAGAGAGAGAAAGTGATTGCATGCTTTCCTTTTCAATGTATTTGAATTTAGAAACTACAGCATGTATCCTCTTTATATGCTATCAGATACAAACTTTGTTCCCAAATTGCTGAGATGTTTGATTGTATGAAAAATTTGTGTGACCTTTTCTCCCAGGCATACAATCCAGAAAAAACTGGCTTTTGAGGAGTTGCCACCTGAAGCATCATCAATGGTTGCTAATGTAAAGGTAAGGAGTGCTTGCATTTACTGTCATATAACGTCTCTTCTCTGTGTCTCCCTCACAGCTCATGCAAGGAGAATCGATAGCAGCATTCAGAGTCGAATCGATTCACCTTGGGCTGAGTTGTTTGTCTCTTGTTTTGTATTTTTATCACTGCTAAGGAGGTCAGATTTGTTTGATTTCAGCAAGACTATGCCAAAACTTCAGAGCCAATTTTAATGAAACACGAAGAAAAAGATGGAATGCAGCCATGGATGTTCCGTTGTATTTGGTACAGATCCATGTTGGGAATCAGATCAAAGGACGGGTCAAGGATCAGTTCAACCTTGGCAAAGGTTTGCCCACACAGCCACCTCACACACGCACACACACACACACACAAGGCAGCACACACACGCGCGTGCACGCATGCACGCACCCCTCGGAATTTAGTTTACTTTGTTTGACTGCCACTTCTGTTCATCTTGTGAGTGGAAGACCTCAAGGTCAAAATGCAGTGTGTCTGCATTTTCCTTTGGTGTTCCATTTGTTTGTTGGTGTAGTTAAGCAACTTTTTGATTTGCTACATATCCTACCTGACCTTAGTATGATATTTATTGACATAAATAAATGTGTAGATAATGTGAAACATGATTGTACTCTTCTCTTTCCATCGGTCGTTGCAGCGCTTGAACGAATCTGGCCCCATGGAGATCCCCAAGTTGCGGACCTTGGATGTATTTGCTGGTTGTGGTGGTAAGTCTTTTTCTGTGTAATGTTTTGTCTGGTGTAAATATTTGGGTATCTGAAACAACAAAAAAAACAGTGTTTATGTTATGCAGTGGACCCTGCTGGATGCCCAGGCCCTAATTTCTGTGTGGGGTGTTCAGAGGCCCAGTCCAGTGTAGTTTGTCATGATGCTCCCAGTTGTTTGGTCACATTCCACTGTTTGAATACCTTCCAGAGAAGTACGAAATCTTACCATGTCCACGATATTTGTCATCTTTTATATATAAGCTTCGACTGAATTTGTGGAAAACCAGATTTTCCCAAAAGTTAGTATTCGATTGTTGAAGCCTTCCATGAGTGGACTATATTCTTTTTCATTGTTCAGTATTAAAACTTCTTTATATAAAGAATCAAACCTGGATGCGACTGTAGATGATTCTGTAAAAACAATAACCTACAAACCCGAAATTGTGCAATAGCAAAAGTGCTTTCCATGCATCAAATTAATAGATTTTTTTATAAACGCTCCCTGTCTACACGCTTCTTTTTTTTTTCTTTTATTTAAAGTCTATTATCACCAAGTGTGAACAGACTCTAAATTAAAGAACTCACTCACTCACGTTCCTCTGCTAAATACTCTGGGCACCGCACGTTACAATCGCCCTCAAGCAAACATCGGTGTACAGTGCAAGAGGATGGCCTGTGGGCATCCACATGGTGTCTTCAGAGGATGTCATTTCTTAACAGAGGAATAAGCTCCGAGCTTTCCATGGGTGATGGCGACGTCACGACGTATTGCTGCACTGTTGAAAGGTTTTAAGCGGATCACAGCGTCCAGGTCCAGCGTGTATCCTCTTTTGCTGCTTGGCTGGATCTCTGAAGTTCACCTGTGTTAAGAGTTTTGCCTGTGTTTTGTTTGTTTTTTAGCCCACCAATAGATAGCTCAGGTTCACCCTTGTTAGGACTTTTTGTATACCACCCAATAGATCGTTAAAATCTTAAGATTCTTCATCCTTGTTATTACTTTTTGTATACCACCAAAAGATCGTTAATATCTTAAGATTTTTGCATATGTGATCGTTTTTTTTTTTCTGCCCAATATGAAAATCTGTTATGATATTTAAGCATGACACCAGTGTGCATACGTTTTCTATGAACACACATCAGCCTGCTCTTCTGCAGAGGATGAAAGAAGATTCAGAGTGCAAGCTTATTTTTATTCTTGTTCTGAAGAACAGCATGTGCAGATTTGAACTAGTGATCTCCCTTGTCCAGGATTGTCGGAGGGTTTGCAGCAAGCTGGGGTGGCGAAGTGTCTGTGGGCGATAGAGAATGAAGGCCCGGCTGCAGAGGCTTTCAGACTGAACAACCCCAATGCTGTGGTCTTCACGACGACTGCAACCTGCTGCTTCGCAAAGCCATGAACGTGAGGGTACTTTTCCTATGGGCCTGGGATCTGTTGTTGAGTGTCGGCACATGAATTGTGTCTGATTTTGAATGTTGACATTTTTTATTGAATGTAGTTCTGTATTAAGATTGTTTGCTGTCCTGATCATGATTTGAAGAAGGGTCATGTTGATAAGTTATTGCTGTTGGTATGTGTGTGTGTGTGTATATATATTATATATATATATATGTATATATATATACACACACACACACACATATTCATATATATATATATATATATATATGTATGTGTGTGTGTGCATGTGTGTGTGTGTGTGTGTGTGTGTGTGTGCATGTGTGTGTGTGTGTGTGTGTAAAAGTAACAGAGGGAGGGAGAAAGAGAAAGTGTTCACATGTGGTTTGTGTGAGAGAGTGTGTTTATATGCAGATCTGTATGTCATTTTGTATGTGTGTGTCTGCATCTGAGAATGTAGTAACTTGGGTGTGTATGTGTGTATGAGTGCAGTGGAGAGTGTGTCAGTATAGTGTGAAGATTTCATCCTAGCATTTTGGTCAAATGTGGCAGCGTGAGGCAGGGGAGCTGGAACAAGTGTTGTGGGAGTGATGGCCCCTTGGAGAGCGATGGAAAAAACACTACAGTGAAAAGAGGGGGAAAAAAAGCCTGCAGGCTGCAAAAGACACTAAACATGGCATGGTGATCAGCATTGTAGTCTGGTGACTGGAAAGCCATGGGTAGTAACCCCATACCTGAAGCCAAAAATGTCATGAGATGATAAGGCTTTGATTTAGCTCTTTAGCGAATTTGACGTACTGTAGGATTGGCATGGGAAGACTGGGAACATGGTCAGGTGTTTTCACACTTCATGGTTTTGTGTCTTTGACAGTGCTGCTCAAATTTTCTAATCTAAACCTGTAGGTATCATTGATCGTGGATCTTGTTGAAGCTGGAATGTATTCTGAATGGAAGGGCACTGCCTATCCTTGTCTTGTAGCTTACAGCTCATCAGAGTTTCTTTGCATCCACCACATACTCGTCCTCATTAAGTACAGCATATATGGTGTGTGTGTGTGTGAGTGTGTGTGTTTTTGTACGACATGCCAGTCTTCTAGAATAATTATCCAGAGTGCCAGACCAACCCATAAAAATTGTGGTGCTGTCGACCCATTACCAGCCTTTCTCTCAGCTTCTGTTTTGTCCGCCATTTTCAGGGGGAGACGACGGATGATCAAGGTCAGAAAACTGCCGTTGAAGGGAGACGTGGAACTGCTGTGTGGGGGACCCCGTGTCAGGGCTTCTCTGGAATGAACCGCTTCAACTCTCGAGAGTACTCGCTGTTCAAAGTGAGTCTGAGCGATTAGTTTGCATAAGAACCTGTACACTTGAAACAATAAAAGCTTTCTGGTAGGAGGTCCTTGAATTTGTACATGATATTAAATTTAGTGCGTGTAAAGTCTTACGCAAGTTTCAGAAAGATTGCAGGTTTTAAAAAAAAATTTTTCCTTTCTTAGTGTTGTGTCGATTTGTGTTGGAAGCCTATTGTTTGTCCTTGGTAGTGATTGCAAAGTAGGTAAGAAGGTCTTTGAAGGACTGCTGTCTTGTCATGGTTAGTGTTTGTCAAGTGTGTAGAGGTTGCTTAAAAGACTGGGGTTTGCACTAGGTGGTGTTTGTGAAGTCTGAGTTGTAAGACTGCCTCTGGTTCTTTTGACTGCTTGTAAACTACAGAGTCCTTTGATAGACTGCACTTTATACTTGTAAGTGTTTGTAAAGTCTTTGTCCATGTTTGTGTTTGTAAAGTCTTTGTCCATGTTAGTGTTTGTGAAGTCTTTGCCCATGTTAGTGTTTGCTAAGTCTTTGTCCTTGTTAGTCTTTGTGAAGTCTTTGTCCGTGTTAGTGTTTGTTAAGTCTTTGTCCTTGTTAGTGTTTGTGAAGTCGTTGTCCTTGCTAGTGTTTGTGAAGTCTTTGTCCGTGTTAGTGGTTAAGTCTTTGTCCTTGTTAGTCTTTGTGAAGTCTTTGTTGTGTTGGTGTTTGTTAAGTCTTTGTCCTTGTTAGTCTTTGTGAAGTCTTTGTCCGTGTTAGTGGTTAAGTCTTTGTCCTTGTTAGTATTTGTGAAGTCTTTGCCCTTGCTAGTGTTTGTGAAGTCTTTGTCCTTGTTAGTGTTTGTGAAGTCTTTGTCTTCGTTAGTGTTTGTGAAGTCTTTGTCTTCGTTAGTGCTTGTGAAGTCTTTGTCTGTGTTAGCGGTTGTTAAGTTTTTGTCCTTGTTAGTGTTAAAGTCTTTGTCCGTGCTAGTGTGTGTGAAGTGTGCATGGCAAGGCAGCAGTTTGTCCCTCTGGTGTTTGTAAATTCATAGGAGGTCCTGTTGTTGTTTTTTTTTTTTTCTCCACATTTGTAGAAGGTGCTTGAAAGGCTAAGGTTGTCCTTGTTAGATTTTGTCATAACTCTGCGCAGTATTGAAAAGAGTGCAGTTTGTCCATGTTAAAGTCTGTAGGGCGCCCCCTTGATGAAGTCTGTATGGTGTTCTTTGAAAGACTGTAGTTTGTCCTTGTTAGAGTTTGTAACACTGTAGGAAGTCCTTGAAAGACTACAGTTTGTCTTTTTGAGTGTTGGTAGTGTTTGTGGTCTTTGAAAGATTTGAATTTTCCTTTTAGTGTTTGTCAGGTGTGGCGGAGTCTTTGAAATAACGCAGGTTGTCCTTGTTAGTGTCTGCAAAGTCTGTAGGAGGTTGTTGAAAGGCGGCCTGACTCTTTCAGTCAGTGTCTCTGTAGGAAGTTGCTGAAAGGCAGCCTGATTCTTTCAGTCGGTGTCTCTGTAGGAAGTTGCTGAAAGGCAGCCTGACTCTTTCAGTCAGTGTCTCTGTAGGAAGTTGTTGAAAGGCAGCCTGACTCTTTCTGTCAGTGTCTCTGTAGGAAGTTGTTGAAAGGCAACCTGATTCTTTCTGTCAGTGTCTCTGTAGGAAGTTGTTGAAAGGCGGCCTGATTCTTTCAGTCGGTGTCTCTGTAGGAAGTTGCTGAAAGGCAGCCTGACCTTTCAGTCAGTGTCTCTGTAGGAAGTTGTTGAAAGGCGGCCTGACTCTTTCAGTCGGTGTCTCTGTTAGGTGCTTGGAGTGGCGTCGGAGTCACATTTCCTCTGATTTTGTTTTAATGGAATGGGGATGGGTTGGAGCAAGGGGAAGGGGAGGGGGGGGGGGGGGGGGGGGGGGGGAATTTGAGGTCTTTCAGAGAGTTGGCATGTCTGGAGTTGTTGCTGAAGCATATTTCAAGTCTGTGTATGCGCTGCTGCTGCTGTGAACTAAAACTAATGACGATTTTCCCCAGAATTCCCTGATCGCGTCCTACCTCAGCTACTGCGACTTTTTCCGGCCCCGCTTCTTCATGCTGGAGAACGTGCGGAACTTCTTCTCGTTCAAGCACAGTGTGATGCTGAAGCTGACGCTGCACTGTCTGGTGCGCATGGGTTACCAGTGCACCTTTGGCGTGCTGCAGGCCGGCAGTTACGGCGTGGCCCAGACCCGGCGACGGTGAGAAAGGGGGTGGGAAAGGGGGAGGAGGAAATTGGTTGGTTGGTTGTTGTGTTTATTTGGATTTTTCTTTTACTTTCTTTCCTTCCCTTCCTTTTTCTGTATCCCCCCCCCCCCTCCTTTTTCGTTCGTTCATCATCATGGGGAGATACCAGCAAACATCCTCTGGCCACTGCCGTCAGCTGAGCCACTGCAGCCAAATAAAGATTGCCCACACAGACGAATGTCCGTGTGGCACGGGATCTCAGACCCCAGAACACATCCTCCTACACTGTTCAGATAAATGTAATGATCCTGTTCCAGGGCCTTCATTCTGGCGGCTGCCCCAGGGCAGAAGTTACCATCATTCCCTGAACCGCTGTACAGCTTCTCTCCCCGCGCCATGCAGACCACCACCATCGTCGACAACCGAAAGGTCAGTGGATAGTTTTGCACCCGCCATGGGGTTATGTCTTCACCCCTGGCAGGCGATGTTTGGCTTGTTCGTCGATTTTCATGTCACCGAGATTGTACAAAAATATAAATGGACTGATTTTAACGAAATTTGGTACAAAGATGAAATGTGATTCAAAGATGAACTCTTGAGTATGATCCATGACCTGTTCAGCAGGATTTAGTGAAAAACAAACAAATTGATTGAAAGAAACGTGGTGGAATGTGGTCGGAGGATAAACCCATCAAATTTGACGTTGATCTTTCGTATCTGGATTCAAGTGCGGATCGAGGATCCGTTCAGTGTTGGTGGAGGTCTGGGCTTTCCTGCATTCACTGTTGGTGTTTTCTCATGCCCCTGTTGTTGGCATTACTCTTTGTTTGGCTCATTCTGGTTCCTCTCTTTCTCCAGCCCCACCCAGACTAGCTACAGTGAAAATACCTTTTAATGCTGATTATAGCAGAAATACTTGTAACCGTAGGAGAAAAAAAAACACCTCTGTGCTGGATTATGGCATCTTTGTAACATCTTTGTAACACCTGCAAATGCTTGTTGAAATACCTGCAAACTGTGGTTGAGAGCACCTGCAAGTTGTAGTATAACATCTTCACAGTAACTGCAAACTACAGTTAAAGGAAAATTCTAGTTTAACATATTTGTAATACCTGCTGTTTATTGTAAGATATGCATGAAGATGTTGTAACACCTGTAATCAGTTGTAAAATATGGGTGCAAACTGTAGTAATCACCAGCAAAGAGAGGTTAATGCATCAGCCAAGAGAAATTAATGCATCAGCCAAGAGTCGAAAACATACAAGCACAGTGCAGTATAACAAAGAAAAATTGCCAGCAGACTGTAGTAACAAAAAAATGCCTGCAGACTGTAGTTAAAAAAAAAAAAAAAAAGAAAGAAAAAAAAAGCTTGCACGCCGTTGTAAACCGATAATGCCCGCAGGCAGTTGTACGGAAAAAAAATGCCTCCAGACTGTAATTAAGAAAAAAATCTGCAGACTGTAGTGAAAAAAAAATGCCTGCAGACTGTACACAAAGAAAGAATAATGCCAGTACATTGTAGTGAAAAGAAAAGCTAGAAGTCTGTAGGCAAAAATACAGTTGTGAAAAAAAATCCCTGTAGTTTTTAAAAAAGTGCCTGCACTCTGTATTAGGTTTCCTTATGGGAGCAAAGACTACACCACTTGTTTACTGTTATTGTTTTTTACTGTTCCCTGCCTCATTTCATTTCCAATTTGCAGACTGTAGTTTAAAAAAAAAAAATGCCAGCAGACTGTATTTAAAAAAAAAAAAAAGCCAGCAGCAGACTGTATTTTAAAAAAAAAAAAAAAAAAAAAAAAAAAAAAAGCCTGCAGACTGTAGTTAAAAAAAATGCCTGCAGACTGTAGTTAAAAAAAAAAAAGAAAAGAAAGAAAAAAATGCCTGCAATTTGTTTTCAGTACAACTGCATCCGACGTCTAGGGTCGGCCCCACTGCGGACTGTCACTGTGCGGGACACCATGAGTGACCTGCCGCCCATCCAGAATGGGGCCACAGATGAGGAGATGGCGTACGACGGAGAGCCTCAGACTCACTTTCAGAGGATGGTGAGGAATGGAGTTCAGTGTCGCCAGTTTGTTTGTTTGCTTGTTTGTTTAGTGTTAACTGTGAAAGAGTTGGAGAACATGACTGTTCATTATGACCTCAGTTTCCAGTTTCCTCTTCCTGTCTGTGCCTTCGATGAGTTTGTGTTGAGGTTGTAGGCATAGACTACTTCGTTGGGACTGTCGTTTGACAAGCGTGGAGGCATCCTATGAAGGGGGCTATCACTCCTGGCTCCATGGAGAAGCAGCAGTTATATTGTCATTGGGAGATTCGTTTGGTAGTAACATACGTATGTTTGATCAGAACAGGCTCCACTTTGAAAGAAAATTAAAAAAGAAAAAGAAAATACATTCAGATTTCCTTGGGGGGAAAAAAAAAAGGAGAAAAAAAAAAAAAAAACAGGGCTCCACTAAACACCACTGAAGCGACTTGTCAGCAGTGCAGCATCTCCTATGGTGGGTTGCCGTGTGATGATGACTTAATGTTGACTGCTTCCTTTGCTGTTGCTGGAGGTTTAATGGGACAAGTTGGGAGGTGGCTGTGATCAGGAATGATGGGGAGGGAGGGGTGTGGGGGTAATGCGGCTGGAGTCGCAAAGAAAATGAGATCACACCCACCCCCCCCCCCCCACAAGAAAACTCTTTTAATAAAAAAAAAAAATAAAAAAAGGAAAGAAACACCCCAAAAGAAAAACAAAAGAAGGATGGTTGGGCCGCACAGAGAGGTATGGGCTCTGTCGTCTGTTTACAGATTCGAGGCAAGTCGTCGGAGGCAATGCTGCGGGATCACGTGTGTAAGGAGATGCAGCCGCTGGTGATGGCACGCGTGGGTTACATCCCCCTGGCCCCGAAGGCTGACTGGAGAGATCTGCCCAACATTGTGGTCCGTCTGTCTGATGGCACCACCACTCAGAAACTGTGAGCCTTTCTTCTTATATGTCTTTGCGTTCTCTCTCTCTCACTCTCTCCCTCTGTCTGTGGTCTGTCTTTTTTGGCCTGGAGGCTGGCTTCTCTCTCTCTCTCTGTCTCTTTGAACTCCTGTCTCCTTTGCCGACTTCTGTCCCCCTCTTTCTCTTCTCTCTGTCTCAGTCTCTCATTTTCTCTCTCTCTCTTGCCTCGGGTTTTTTTTTTTTTTTTGGTGCTCTCTCTAGCTTTTCTCTTGCACTGACCTCTCTCTCTCTTTCTCTCTTGTTTCTCCCTCTGTTTTCTCTCTTTCTCACACATACACACACTCACTTTCTCATTTATTTTGCCTCTCTCTCACTTTCACAATTTTTTTTCTCTGTTTCTCTCTCTCTCTGTCTCTCTCTCTCGGTTTCATTCTGTTTTTTTTTTTTGCCCCATTATAAGACTGAAAACTGTTGGTTTCTTCTTTTTTTTTTTCTTGTAGATAGTTTTTGAAAAGTGTGTATTTGTGTGTGTGTGTGTGTGTGTGTGTGTGTGTGCACGCTTTAAGGTGGGATAATTTTTTTTTTTCTCAAAAATCGGTATCCCCCAATTCCATGTGTTTGTCTGGTGATGTTGAAAATTCCAGTTTAAGAAGTGAACCCCAGTAGTTTGACATGTCTAGCTTATACATTGTATTTTGTATCATTCTATCTCTCTGTGTGTGTCTTCTCTTTCTGTCCTTCTGTTCATTTCATTGTGGGCCCACACCTGCCAAATAAACTAAGAGTTTTGAAACAGTCTAAAGTAGTTACAAAATTTTTCCAATTCAGTATATGCCTCTGTCTCTCTGGCACCTGTTCCTCTGAATTAACTACTCTCTCTAGATTATCTTGCACTATTTCTCTCTAGATTAACTTGCACTACTTTGTCTCGCAGAATCTACTCGCACGATGACAAGCAGAATGGCAGGAGCAGCACCGGCAGACTGCGGGGGGTGTGCAGCTGTGCGGAGGGCAAACCGTGCGACCCCATCGACCGACAGTCCAACACACTTATCCCCTGGAGTCTGCCCCACACAGGCAACCGCCACACCCATTGGTCAGGACTGTACGGGCGACTGAGCTGGGAGGAGTTCTTCTCCGTCACCGTCACCAACCCAGAGCCAATGGGAAGACAGGTAGGGTTGTGGGCTGCAGCGTACAGGGAATTCTGGGCCCTATTGTCTACTTGTCTATCATTCTCTTTAATGTACAGCAAAAAGGAATTATGAGGGTTTTTTTGGTTCATGGTAACGTTTCCTGAATGACATTTACGCTTTTTTGTAACCTGAATGCAGTAAGCGAAAGGAACAGCTGGAGGTCTCTTCACAAGCTAGTTTCATTCTAATTGTAAACAGGTTTTGGTTTTAACTAACACGTATGTAAGTACTAAATCAATTAGCTAGCATATACCTAAGTACCAAATCAATTCACTAACATGTATATGAGTACCAAATCAGTTAACTACAATGTAGATAAGTACCAAATCAATTAACATGTACAATAGGACCAAATCAATTTTTGTATTGTGCCAGACAAAAAAAACCTGATATGGCGTAGCATTAAAAAAAAAAATGAAATGGCCCTTCCCACTCTCTCACTCCCCTTTCCTCTCCACCCCAAAATGTCTTCCAAATTGTGCCAAATGTTTAGCAGCTGAAGCAGTTTGCAGTGTATATGTCTGCCTGTGTGTTTTTTGTTGTTTATTGCTGCTATTGGGGTCACTGACCTTCAGTTCGAAAATCTGGAATCGGTGCGTACATCAGTGCTGACTCCTGACTTCTTGCAGCAAGTTCAAGCTCATCTGTACAGTCGACTTTGCTTTCTGAACCATTGTCATCTATTCTGCAGAGGCTGGACTACTGCATTTTCCAGGATTGTGTTGAATTTCATTTTCACACTCGATATGAACAGAAAAGATGAAGTTGGACATTTTTTTTTAGTCAAATCAGAACATTGTGCAAATGGTGTCCAATTGCCCAGAGGCAAACACCAGAAAATGTTGCATTTGAACACTCAGTCCCTCCAAAGATATCAGGTCATGTTTGATTTTATATAAAAAAAAAAAAACAGGACTGGCTTTAAGCTGTTTGGGGCATATTTGGAGTTTGGATTTTTTCTTTTTTTTTTTTTTTAAAAATTTTTTTATTGGTACAGGATTGATTGTGACACGGGCTATGAACATGACTAATGGAACAGAGGAGTGGTTAAAGGCAGTCTCTATGTGACATTGTGTGTATAACAGTTCAGTGCAGGCCTCTGGACCAAGCTTGTCTCATGCACTGATGTGACACAGCTTTTAAACCAGTGTATGGTGTTTGATTCCATTTGTTTTGGGTGGTTTGTGATGTCTTGGCCCACCTGTTAGCCGAGTCTGTTCAGGGCTGAAACATGTCACAGGAATTTTACTACTAAAAGTAGTTTTTATATATGTACCAGTCCCAAAAAATGCCTTCTCTCTGCTTGGCATGGAATAACGCTGAACATCAGGATTCCCTTAACACTATCCACACGTAGGCTGAAGGTGTGCCTGTTCCCCTCCTTCCGTAGGTGCTCAGCGCTGTTCAGTTCCCTGTGTACGTAAGGATTTCGACACTTTTCTAATTTTTTTTACAGACTCATTTTTATACTTCATAGCAGCATATTTGGTGTGGTTGGAAAGAGAAAATCAAGCGCTTTTCACCTGAAAAAGTTGCATTACTCTTATGTATTTTGTGAAGAAATGACATGAGGGGAAGTAGGCAGCCTCAACATAAAAAAAAAAAAAAAAAAAAATTACAAGACCAGTGTTTCGCAATTGCTATTTAATCAGAATATATACAAAATAAATTCATTGAACTCTCCTTCATCATCCGAACCACCCTGTAACATTGCTCGATCACCTGTTCAAGTGAAAAACAAGCTGTGAAAACTGCCATACTTTTCAGTCTAGCAGATGAAATCTGGCCTGCAGGGAGCGAGGCAGAAAAAACCAGAACTGTAGAAAAAAAAACGGGTTCTTTGTTTTGCTGCAGACACTGACTGTGAACTTCCCTCAGCTGTAACAGGAATGGAGTGCCAGTAACCTGGGAACCCATCTCTAAGTTTCTGCAGCAGTTAGTTTTTACTAGCACTCTTATAGTTCAAGTGTACGAATTTTCCAAAGTACAAACACACGTATGCATGCTAACAGGATGGAAAAGTGAGTGTTGGAGTTAGCACGGGGACATGTGCACCATGATGGAGGGAAAACTTGCAGTTAGCACAAATGCTCGAGTGCCGTGTACAAAAAGTTATAAGTGGAGAGTGGGGAGAGAACTCTCTCTTTTGACCATTGGGCTAACAGGAGTTGTCTCCCACAGTGAATTCATGCTGTATTCACCCATACCACCTGATAGTTGGCGTTGTTCCACAGATACAAGGTATTTGTTTGGACTGGTAAGTATGATGAAAAATGTATTTGGCCTTTGAAATTCCAGTCTGAAGTCATTCACCACATGTCCTTTGTTTTACTGACTTCTCATCTTTAGGCCCTGGGGCTGCCCAGGTTGTTTTTGAAAGTATTTATTGTGTGTTCAGTCAAGGTTCTGTTGTGGACAGGGTCGTGTTCTCCATCCAGAACAACACAGAGTGGTCAGCGTAAGAGAGTGTGCTCGTTCGCAGGGTTTCCCAGACTCCTACCGCTTCTCTGGCTCCATCTACGACCGACACAAGCAGGTCTGTATGTCTTGAGAGAGGACAAACTCTGTTCAGATGTGAAGAATACGAGGTGTACAAATATATGTAGGATTATGTAAGAAATGCAGCACTGCAGTTTTGTAGCAACTGTTTAACTTTAAGAGTGTTCTGTTTTTTGTTTGTCTACTTGATGAACACATATTTCCCAAATGTTCTGCAATTCCATGCATTATTTAATGGGAATAGCAAATATGAGCTAATACAATTAACATTCCTGAAAATGATTGAGGATGGATTTAAACTTGATAATGTACAAATGAAGACAGAAGATCTGTTTTTAATTCTTTTGTTTTTTGAAATATCAAAGTGAATAAAGGTGATGTGACTGTGCAGTGCCCTAAGTATGAAACATGAGGAGAGAAGTTTATGCTTAATA
Source organism: Conus betulinus (assembly GCA_016801955.1). NCBI lineage: Eukaryota > Metazoa > Mollusca > Gastropoda > Neogastropoda > Conidae > Conus > Conus betulinus. The sequence continues at coordinate 42,056 of JADBJO010012529.1, read as the reverse complement.
TATACAAGAAACTTTTTTAACTGTTTTTATATCTCTCTTCATGGGAAAGCAGAAAAAAAAATGCTGTTTAATTTATCTAAAATTAGGAGAGTGTACCTGTATAAATCATCACCAATGTTCATTTTTTCTTAACCATAATCTTGTTTTCATTCTTTCTACATTGTTTACTTCTTGAACGTGGTGTCATGGACATTTATATCTCATTGTATTCTCAGTGCCCCAAACAGGTGCCAAAGGGGAATAATTCTTTTTCTTATGACAGTCACAGATCTGTGCACCTATGACATGAGATTCAGAGGACACAAGAACTTTGCTTATGTTAACTGATGATTGTGTTGAATAAAAGCATCTCAAGAAGCATATTAGGCCAGGACATACACCTAAATGTGAGAATATTGACGAGGCAGGACAGTTAGAGCGTGTGCTTATCTGGCTCATTTTTTTAACAGCTGTGTTCATTTCACAAAGCCGGGTATAGAGAGAAGTTTGTGAAAAGTTCAAATCTTAATACTAACGTAAGGTGGTCATTTAAATAATAATTATGTTATAACTCTGCTTGTCATTCATTCAGTGACCGAGTAAACAGAGTTTAGGGCTAAGAAAAGTACTTTATTCTCAATCAGCTTGTAACGACAGCTGCAGTTGCACATTTGTAGCTGTTGTAGATTTTGGTAACGATTAAGGCTGACTACTTTCAACATAATTATATGAAAATTCTCTTATCAACATTTAATATTTACTGAAATGTCATTATTATGACTTAATGTAACTGACAGACTGCTTATGGAGAAGCCATGAGTGCACTTGTCAACACACAGCAGCCAATCGGAACACAACACTGCAACCAATTTAGAAAGAAACCGGTTTAAGAGAGAGAGAGAAAAAAAAGAAAATTCTAAAAACAATTCTGCGACTATGACATCTGATTGGTGGTTTATGTCATGAGAAAAGCATTTTTTTTTTTTTTTTTTAATCTCAAATTATGAAAAACTTGACTGTTTTTCATTTCAGTGTGAAACAGGTTGATGATGAAACACTTTGCCTGTCAGGGACTGAAGCAGTTTGCTTTCAGAACGCTGACATTAGCACTGAACTGCTAACATTAAGTATGGAATAATGCAGAGAGAAAACTTTGGGTTGGGATTGGAAAATTTGCTGGCATGGACTGGTCTCGCGTCAACTAGACCCTACAGCAATGGGCACATGATGACTGACGGTAAATGCATTTAAGACCGTCCCCTTGACAGTGTGTTATCCCATATCGGTCCAGTTGTATTGACCGTCTAAAAGCGATTGTCACACCTTATTGGAAAACATGGTCATGTGACGTAGAAATAAAAGGGATAAGCAATATGGGAGGAAAAGCAGAAAGGTTTTTCTGAAAATGGTGAGGCTTTGTTTGCACTTCAACGGCTGCAGTTAAAGTATCGACCATGTTTATACCGTGTTCACAGGGTTCATAAGATCAGTAAAAGTTTGGAGAAACTGAGGGGGGCCATTTTCAAGGCCTCAAAAGTCTGTAAAAACCGACTTGGATTAGCAAAAGTTTCATGTTCTCCCGTCAAAAGATTTTGTGGTTGTTGCCAGTGATGTCAGTTTCCAGCATGGATTGAGGGAGTCGTGACGGGAACATTTTGGTTATTTAGAGGTTCTTAGGGGAAACTGGACCTTGTCACTACTAGAGTGAATTCTGATTCTGTAGTTCAAAACGGTGTGACTGAGGGCGGAAGATGAAGCAAAATTTAGAAAGAGAGGGGGTTAGTTACCGCCAAAGACACAGACAAACAAAGTACAGGACAAGACATGATGCATTTCACCCTCTTCAGTCTTCTTCAGGCAAAAACAAATACCATTTAGGTTAGTGAAAATGAAAAATGAGAAACAGTTTATCTTCTCATATTCAGCGCACGATCAAAACAATATGAGAAGATAAGTGGTTTCTCATTCTTCGTTTTCATTGTCCTCAATGTTATTTGTTTTTGCCCGAGGAAGACCCAAGAGGTCGAAAGGCATCGCGTCTTCTCCTGTACTTTGTTTGTCTATGTCCTTGGCAGTAAGTAACCCCCTCTCTTTCTAAATTCTGCTTTTATAGATCGAAGCAGACAGTCTCTTCTCTGAGCTGAAGGTAATGCTATTCACAAGTGTTTGCTTTTAAAGTCATTTACAAGTAGTCCTTAATATATATTGGGTTTGGAAATCTAGTGCACTTGGGTTGTAAAAGCTTGTAAAGAGTTTGTAAATTTCGTGCTCGTGGTTTGAATACGCATCCAGGATAAGATGGAAATCCTTGTCAAACAGTGCTGTAAGTACCTGTGAAAGTTAGATTGTCGGGAAGACACTGGTATTATTTTGAAGTTGACAACTTTTATTTATTTTGTTGCTGTTGTTGGCCTGTCCTCTCTTTTCAGACAGTTGAAATTATATTATGCAGTAGTAGCCTTAACTCACCGCTTAAGAAATTGGTAACTGAGACAAATGTGCGTTGCAGACCATGATGTTTTCATGATGGTCAAAGAGAAAGGCAGCAGACGTGCATTTGGTACTTTGATGTTTTGTTCTTTGACCATCAAAAAAAAGACATCATGGTCTGCAACGTTTTTGTCTGTTTTACATTAGAAAGACTAAGATGAATTTTCTTTGCATTGTGCAGGTGGGAAACGCAGTTCCCCCACCTCTGGCGAAATGCATCGGCTTGGAGATCCGGAAAAGTCTAGAATGGCATGCTCAGCAGCAAAAGGTTGAAGAGGGCATGCCCAAGAAAACACAGACTTGCCGCAAGGAGAACACAGCAAATGGAAATGACTCCAATGAACAAAAGAACACTGGGAAGAGTTGTGTGAGAGTTTTGGATCTGCAGAACGCTGTCGCTGAACCAAATGATTTGGACACTGTGGAAATTAATGGGGTGAAAACGACCTATGTAGAATTGATTGTGGATGAAGACAAAGTGAGAACTGAATCGAACCTTGAACAGGCATCTAGTTTAGGGAACTCTGTCCGGGAGACTTATATGTGAGGTATTCAAAGAAAGAAAACGCATCTTCAGAAGCATGGAGCATGTGATGTGTGCCTTGATCTTTGCCTTATTATCCGTAGCCAGAATCCACTTCAAAATTTGGTAGATAAAAGATGGCGGTATGATTGTTTGTGGACTCGGCACCTCTGAAAGTGAAGATGTCTCAGAGTGTGTGTGTAGGTCATTTGTATTGACATTCTGTTTAATTTTTTTCCCACATTTATTATGTATGATGTACGCCTGAGCATGTGGATAGTGAGAGGAATTGAAAGGAATCTTCTGGTATGTGTAGTGCCTGTGATAGACTTACTTTCGGTCTTAATGTTGATTTTCTGTTATCTGGGAGATAAAAGCACAAACTGTTACCACTTTGGAAAAAAAAAAAAACAATTACCTACTTCACAGTTGACACATCAGTCTTCATTATTTGGCCATTTTTTTCAAAAGGTGCATTGACTGACATTGTTTTGGCGTTTTTGACAGGTGGCATGTTAATTTAAATCGTTCTTCTCCCCCCCCACCCCCTTTTTTTTTTTTTAAATCTAAATCAAATAATTGAGGTTTATAAGGACATGCCACCTGTAATACAGTGGAAAAACTCGTCACCAGTGACAACGATCCCATCAATGCTGTCTGACACAGAAAGCTACTTTGTCTGGCTGTTTGTCTAGAATGGTAGTTTGAGCTACATCGTTAGGGTGATGTGTCACTGGTGGCATAGTAACCTACATGGTTTGGCTGTTTTTTTTTTTTTTTTTTTTTTTCCAAATGCACATTAACCTGCATTGTTCGGTCGATGTTTCTTTAAATGACTTTTACCTTGTTTTGCTTTTTTTTTCCCCATATGGCTCATTAACCTACATTGTTTGGCTTTTTTTTTTTCAAATGCACATTAACCTACATTGTTTGGCTGTTTAGGTTTGTTCTTTCTCAAAAGCATGTTAACCTACATTGTTTGGCTGTTTTTTTTTTTCTCTCAAATGCACATTAACCTACATTGTTTAGCTTTTTTTTTTTTTTTTTTTTTTGTTGAAAAGGGTGCATTAACCAGTATTGTTTGGCTGTTTTTTTTTTTTTCAAATGACGTGTTGACCTTGGTTGTCATAGTCGGCAAATTCAGGTACATTGTTTGGCTGTTTTGTCTCAAATGGTACAGTAACCTACATCTTTGGGGTGTTTGTTGAAGTGGCACATTAGCCAGCTTTGTGCAACTGTTTGTGGCATATTAATGTACATTGTTGCTATGTCGGAGATGGGACATCAGTCAACATTGTTGTTGGGTCTGTCACTGGTGGAACATCCATCAACAGTCTGGGGGCACATCACCGGACATTGTTTGTCTGGGGCACATCATCACTGGATATTGTGTTTGTCTGTGGTACATCACCGGACATTGTTTGTGGCACATCACCTGACATTGTCTGTCTGTGGCACATCAGTCGGCATCGTCTGTGGCATATCACCTGGCATCATCTGTCTGTGGCATATCACCCGGCATCATCTGTCTGTGGCATATATCACCGGCATCGTTTGCCTGTGGCACACCAGTCGTCATCGTCTGTCTGTGGCACAACAGTCAGCATCGTCCGTCTGTGGCACACCAGCCAGCATCGTCTGTCTGTGGCACACCACCCAGCATCGACTGCCTGTGGCACACCACCCAGTATCGACTGCCTGTGGCACATCGGTCATCATCGTCTGCCTGTGGCACATCACCCGACATTGTGGCACATCAACCTACATTGTTGGTCTGTCACAGGTGACATATCAGCTGACATTGTCTATCACTGGTAGCATACCGTCTGCATCGTTGGTCTGTCTATCACAGGTGAAATGACAGTCTACATTGTTGGTCTGTGTCACAGGTGGCACATACACCTGCATTGGTAGACTTTTTGACTCTGATGACATATCAGTTTTATGGTTGAACAGCTTGTCTGAGATTGTTCATCAACCTGAATAATCGGGCCCATCTACCTGAACAGTGGGGTCATTTGTCACTGGGGTTACATTGATGTAAGTGGTGTTCATCAACCTGAATAACTGGGCACATCTACCTGAACAGTGGGGTCATTTGTCGCCAGGGTTACATTAATGTAAGTGGTTTGCCTGCTTGTCTCAAGTGGTAAGCCAGCTTTTTGTGGTGCAGCATATGACTAGCTGTCCCTGTCGGAAACTGTATCAGTGAGGCTGTATCTGGATCAGGTGATTCTTGCTTGACAGGAAAGTTTTGACAGTGTCAGCCCAAACTTGCTGGTATAAACTGAATCTGTGTGTAATTACTACTTCTTGGGCCCCCCCCCCCCCCCCCCTCTCCCTCCACTCTGCAAACCGCCCCTCTCTCTCTCTCTTTTTTTTTTTTTTTTTTTCAGGCCGTCTTTATGGTTTGTTCAGCAGAATGTTGTTTTCCTGTAAATTGGCCATAATCAAATCTTAAGATTTTTTCTTCTTCTTCCATGTACGCAGGCTGATACTTCCGTGGACACTCCCTGTATAGACGGGCAAGGAATAATCCCATCTACCCAACAAAGGGAGTGAAGTTTTGTGTGTATGACTTTTTTTTTTTTTTTTTTTTTTTTTTAATCCTGCCATTAAGGCAGCCATACTCCAACTTTGGGGAAGGTGCATGCCATGTGTTTTACATGTGTGCAAGGTGTTAAAGGTGCGTTCACACACAGAATTTCGGTTTATATAGTCTCTTTTGAAGGACTGTATGGGGAAATGGAGTGAGAACCAACGTTAACTCTGAGGGCCCCCCCCCCCCCCCCCCCCCCCCCCCCCCCCCCCCCCCCCCCCCCAGCCCAGTGGAGATTCAAACCCACAACCCTAGGATCATCAAGGTTATGAGTCCAGCACTCTATCATGGGATAAAAAAAGTCATACACAAAAAAATTCCACTCCCTTTGTTGGGTAGATGGGATTTATCCTTGCCTGTCTATACAAGGAGTGTGCGCAGGAGTATCAGCCTGAGTGTGTAGAAGAAGAACCTTGGCAGTACCTGGCAGTTAAAATGTGGCATGGAGTTCTTTACGAAAAATGTTTTTAGGGGCAACATGTGTGTAGACCTGTTTAGTGGCTGATTTGTTGGTGTATACGAATGCACAAGACCAGATACATGAAAGATCCTATATCTTTTTAGGCATTCAACGGATTATGGAGGCACAAAAAATGCCCAGAATGCAACAGGGGCAAGTAAGTACAGGCTGTTAAGAGGCTGAACCTGATAGGTTGGCGTATATGAATGTGCAAGATAGGATACACACATGAAAGATCCTGTAGTCTTTGCTGACGTTTGAAGAGTTATGGAGACACAAGAAATGTCCAGAGTTGCGCGAGGACATGTGAGAAAGGAGATTAGTAGTGGCATGCATTCCCCACTGCCCTCTGAAATGCTGCAATGAACATGGAAAAAAACCAGCAGCAACAATTTGCTGCTCGGAAATACAAATGCCGTTAAGTGTGAAAGTAAAATTTGACAGGAGGCCAAAAAAAAAAAAAAAAAAAAAAAAAATTATTATCCCCACAAGATATACTGCGAGCTGAGTCACCATACAAGTATTTTGATTACAGCATGTTTGAGTCGCCATATAAGTAGTATTTTGATTACAGCATGTTTAGTTTCATGATAATGTGATTGGGATTGGCTACGTTGTGTCCCTTGGCCCACTTTTACAGTGTACCAAAAATTTCAAAAATGCCAAAAAAAAATTGAGTTTTGACACTTGTTATTTTCAGGCAGCGAATTGTTCATGTGTCTAATGATACCCTGATGAGGTATTTGTGTTACGGGATGATTAGAAAGCGGGTACTGGTTACTCATGCTGTAGTGTTGCCATTTGGACTTTCATGTGTGTGTGTGTGTATTTTAATTAGACTTGGCTCATCTTTCTTTAATTTTTTCTAAGGGGGAAAATGCACAGCAATCTTTGTTAACTTCAGCACGGTTAGTCTTGATCTGTGTCACAGAAGTGGTGCAGTTACTGATTTGGGGAGATTGTATATTCTGTATTCGTTTGTTTTTTTTTTCTTGAAGTTCAGCAGATTTTCATTGACTTGACATTTTTGTATGATGGCGGCAACAAGTCAATGGAATAGCAAGTGGTTTCTGCCCTGATAGGCCTTTGTATGGTGGTGGGTTGGGCGATAATCCAAACAGATTGTTTATAGATTCATTGGTTTGTTGCCTTCTTTGGATTATCACCCACCCACCATACAAAGGCCTATTCCACCAAAAATCCAGGTAAGATCTTGCCACAGGCAGGAAACAAACTTCTTGACAACAAACATTGTTTATAGATTCATTGGTTTGTTGCCTTCTTTGTTGTCGAGAAGTTTGTTTCCTACCTGTGGCAAGATCTTACCTGGATTTTTGGTGGAATAGATGCCTTGAGGGTCATCTGGGGAAATTTTTGTATTATGACCAAAAGTTAATGAAGGTGATTTTAAGTGGGGTAACTCTCGACTAAAGTTTGTACTTAATCTCTACACATTTTTTCAGTCTCTATTGAGGTCATGTGACACTTCTCAATGACATCATCAGATGGCTCTAGATGCTGGCGGGAATTTTGATTTGGACTTTCGTGCCCTACCCTCCTCCCAAACTTTAATCACTATTATTCTTTCATTTAGAAAAAAAAAAAGCTGGTGTTTAAACCAGCTAAATTATATATTAAATCATCTCAGTAGACACATTTCCATAACTCTGTGACCAAGAAAGGGTCAGCAGGGTGCATACAGTTACATATGTACCTTTGGTTTTAACTTGCTCTCCAGTGGCCTTGTGAATAGGCGACGTAAGATTTGGTGGAGTCTGCAAGGATGATCAAGTTTTGTAGTAATGCTGTGGCAGTACCAAAGATAGTCATCATATTCAAGTTGTGTGGATAGCTTGGTTGGTAGATAAATGGATGTTTGGATTGGATAAATTGAGATGAGAATGTAGTTAAAATGGCTGAGTGATTGTTGCAGTGATTTTTTTTTCTCCTACCTACCTCTCCAAACAAATGTCTTATTCCCACTTGGCGTGGAACGATGCCATGATACTACTCCTTCCCCCCCCCCCCCCCCCCCCCCCCCCCCCCCCAAAAGGGAAGGGAGCTAACCTTGCTGCAGATCCCAACCAAGTCAACCAGAGTGATCACCCTTAATGAGTTCGCAACATTGGGCCATGATAGCACTAGCTCCGATTATTCTTCCTTTTCCTTGCTGGAGGAACATGCCTCTTTTGGGCTCTCTGAGTTTTTGGACTTGGTTCTTGAGTCGATGTGGATTCCTACAGACAACTGCATAAGCCAGAAGAAAAGCAGTTATAGGCTCGGTATCAAAAACTTGTTTGGAGAATATTTCGACAGGGTCGCCCTGTCTTCTTCAGCTCACTGTTGCTGTTGTGGCAGCGAGGCCTGGTGACGGCTGTTGTGTGGGGTGAAAGGTTGTCAGGATCTGATTATAGATGAGGGGAAGTTCAAAGCCTTGATCTCTGTTCAGGCTGGGGCATCTGGTCTTAATTTCGATGGCTTCTTTTAACTTTTCTTTTTGTGAGGAAGGGTTCTGTAGATAAGATCTTGGTTTCTTGGGGGCTGAAACTGTGGCCTGTGGCTTGTAGATGTTCATGTATGGCAGAAGCAGATGGGTTTTGGTGTTCCTGTAGATGGGTGGCGAGTGGTCTTGCTGTCTCGCCAATGTAGGTATGGGTACAGTCTTGACACCCTTCCTGGTACACTAGTGTACCTGGTGTACCAGGTAGGGTGTCAAGACCTGTACCCAAACCTACATTGGCGAGAAGGCAAGACCACTCACCAAACGTCTACAGGAACACCAAAACCAATCTACTTCTGCCATACATGAACATTACAAGCCGCAGGCCACAGTTTCAGCCCCCAAGAAACCAAGATCTAATCTACAGAACCCTTCCTCACAAAAAGAAAAGTTAAAGAAGCCATCGAAATTCAGACCAGACGCCCCAACCTGAACAGAGATCAAGGTTTTGAACTTCCCCCCATCTACTATCAGATCCTGACAACCTTTCACCCCACACAACAGTTGTCCCACCAGGCCTCACTGCTACAACAGCAACAGTGAGCTGAAGAAGACAGGGCGACCCAGTAAGTTTTTGATTCCGAGTCTGTAACTACTTTTCTAATGTTGAATCCAGAAAACCTATATTCTCATTTGCTTAAGTCAGCTTTGCCTTTGTTGGGGGGGAGGTCTTATTGGCTCTTCAGTAGGAACATTCTGGAGAGTTGCATTGTATCATGTCTTCATTTCAGCAGCAGTCATTGTCTTTAGCGTTTTGCCATGGTATCTCCGTGACTGGTTTTGAACTGCTACTTGACAGCCTACCATATTTGCTCTGCTTCTCTCTAGCACTAAGTGATTTCGCAAGGCTTGTACAGGAACTGAAGCAAGGTTGTCTCCCCCGGTGAATTGGAAGCCAGTCCCTAGTGCTTTGCACCCATAATTGCTGGAATAGCTATTTTTAGTTTGTTTGTAAGGAAGTCGTTGAATTGGAAGCAAGTGCAGTATGCTTTTCACGCAGATATTGCCATTTTTCACTTAGTAATCATTCTGTTTTATCTCAGATAAAAGCTATTTTCCTTTTACTTGTCGACCATCTCTTTTCCTTCCCTCACTCTGCCAGTCTTTTCACTCTGAATAGGATACACATCAGAATGTGCTTTTGTCGTTTTTTTTTTTGGTTTTCAAGAAAAATCAGAAATGCATTTTATGGAATCTTGCACAAAAACGTTTGGGACAGTTTTTTTTTTTTTTCCATGATCTTTGGTCAACTTCATTCATTTTTTTTTGTTTGTTTTTGTTGTTGAAGTAATGAGAAAGAGACTGTGTTGCGAGTCCTTGGGGTAAAAATATGTGTAGTGTTTGTTATAAGAGTGAGAATGCAGTGTTTTACGAGTGTTAAGATTGCTATACATTTAGAGAGGGAAATGCTATACATTTAGAGAGGGAACCTAGTATGTGAGAGTGAGAATGTAGTGTTATGAGAATGAAAGGGTAATGTGTTATAGTAGAAAGTGGTGTTATCAGAGCAAAAATGTAATACGAGATAAGAATGTTGCATGTAATGAGAGAGAATAAGAACAGAGGATTTTGGATTCGACATTAGAAAAGTAGTTACAGACTCAGAATCAAAAACTTACTTGGAGAATATTTCGACAGGGTTGCCCTATCTTCTTCAGCTCACTGTTGCTGTTGTGGCAGCGAGGCCTGGTGGGACGACTGTTGTGTGGGGTGAAAGGTTGTCAGGATCTGATTGTAGATGAGGGCAAGTTCAAAGCCTTCATCTCTGTTCAGGCTGGGGCGTCTGGTCTTAATTTCGATGGCTTCTTTAAACTTCTCGTTTTGTGAGGAAGGGTTCTGTAGATACGATCTTGGTTTCTTGGGGGCTGAAACTGTGGCCTGTGGCTTGTAGATGTTCATGTGTGGCAGAAGTAGATGGGTTTTGGTGTTCCTGTAGATGGGTGGTGAGTGGTCTTGCTGTCTCGCCAATGTAGGTATGGGTACAGTCTTGACACCCTACCTGGTACACTACACCACCACTGCTTGAGGAGGTCCGTTTTGACTTTGACATGGGTCAGTTGCTTGCATAGGGAGTTGGTGGGTTTGTGGAACACTTTGCATCCATGTTGTTGGAAGGTCCTGGCTAGACACTCTGAGACTCCTTTAATGTAAGGGATCCCCACTTTCACACTGTCCGTATCTGTAGAAGAAGCGTAGCGAACTCGAGGGTTGTCCACATCCATGCAGGGTATCCATTAGCGGAAAGGGCAGTCTTGATGTGTTCTTCTTTCAGCTCTTCCTCCTTAGTGGAACACAGTACAGAGGCTCTGTGCATGAGGGTGTTGACAACAGATCTCTTGTGGGGGAGGGTGGAGTGAAAGTTCAGATATTGGTCCCTGTGCGTGGGTTTCCTATAGACTCTCCACCCTGTTGTCATGGGTTCAGGTGATGAGTGTGTCTGGAAATGGGATCTTCCCTTCTGCTTCAGTTTCCGAAGTGAACTGGATACTGTTGTCGATGGAATTCAAGTGAGCTGTCAACTTTGGTCTCCTGTATGCGGGTCATGGTGTCATCCACATAGCACAGTACCACATGCTGGGAGGGTTAGCAATGGTCTCAAGGGCTACTTTTTCAAAATGTTCCATGTACAGGTTGGCTACCACTGGAGATACTGGTGAACCCATGGCAGCTCCTTGTTTCTGCTGGTAGAACTCATGGTTGAATGAAAAGTAGGTACTAGTGAGGCACAGTTCCAACAGTTCTAGCACCAGTTCTGTAGTGAGTTCACACTGGTGACGAAGGTGGTAGTCATCCTCAATCTCTTCTCCTGAATGACTTGGAGAGCTTTGGGTACAAGGATGCTAGTGAAAAAGTGCACAAACATCAAAGGAGACAAGTTTCTCCGCTGGAGCCAGTTGCTGGTTTTCCATCTTCTGTACAAAATCTGTGCTGTTGAGTATGTGGTGCTCTGTCTGTCCGACTGAAGGTCCCAATATTTGTGTCAGGAATTTGGAGGCAATGTACATGACACTGCCACAGCTGGACACAATGGGGCAGAGGGGGGCATCCTTCTTGTATATCTTGGGTAATCCATACAGCTTGGGCGTGGATTTTGAAGTGGGGTAAAAGACGTTGGTAAAGATTAGGGGAGGTGGAATCTTCTTTTTTCCCATTTCTTTAGCAGGTTGATAAGCTGGTTTTTCACTTTCTTCGTAGGGCCAGTCTTGAATTTTTCATAGGTGTTTGTATCACTGAGAAGGGTCTGTATTTTCTTCTTGTACTCATCTTTCGGTAACAATACTGTGGTTCTACCTTTGTCAGCTGGAAGGATGACGTTGCTGTCGTCCTGTCTCAAGTTTTTCAGGGCTTGTTCTTCCTCTCGTGAAATGTTGGAGTTGGGTGCTTACTGGACTTTATGACTTTGACCACTTCGCTCCGTAGGCTGTCAGCTGTGGCTTTGTCTTTGATGTGGCTGCATGCTGCTTCAGTGGAAGCTACCATTTCCTTGACTGGAATCGATGTGGGCACAACACAGAAGTTAAGTCCTTTCTTCAGCACACTTGATTCACCGTCACTGAGAGCACAGTTGGAGAGATTGATAATCCATTTGTTGGTGTCTATGGCGTTGGAGGTCAGTAAGTTTCCTTTGGGATGTTGTTTCTGGCAAAAGCATTCGAACTTGTCGCATTGCATGTTTGTAAACATTGAACTGGTGCACATGCGTGAGGCGGCATGGAAGTAAAATGCCGTCTGCTATCTCCTGTGGGAGGATTCTGTGAAGTTCCGCGTTTGTCTCTCGGATTTCGTTATCGAGCCTCCGGATGTTTGGTTGCATTGTCTGATTCTTTCTTGGATCAAAAGTCGTTAGCTTTCTTCAAGATGTGGGAAGCATCGATTCCCTTCACACAAGTATTTAAATGAAGGCTTGGGGGAGTGACCAGTTTTTATGTGGCACCAAATGTTGAATTGTTTATGGTTTTGCCATCTCGCTAGTTTGAGTTGCCGTTTCTCCTGTTTCCTCACGGTCTTAAAGACTTCACGTCCATGTTGGTGAAATAAATAAGAATATAGGTTTCTGGATTCTCTCAACAGAAACCTATATTCTTATTTATTTTGCAAACATGGACGCGAAGTCTTAAAGACAGTGAGGAAACAAGAGGAACGACAACTCCAACTAGCGATGGCAAAACCATAAACATTTTAACATTCTGTGCCAACATGAACAGGTCACTCCCCCAAGCCTTCATTTAAAACTTGTGTGAAGGGAATCGATGCTTCCCAGATCTTGAAGAAAGCTGAACAACTTTCAATCCAAGAAAGAATCAGACAATGCGACGACAACATCCGGAGGCTCGATAACGAAATTCAAGAGACAAAGGCGGAACTTCACAGAATCTTCCCACAGGAGATAGCAGACGACATTTTACTTTCATGCCGCCTCGCGCGTGTGCACCAGTTCAATTTTTACAAACACAGGCAACTCGACAAGTTCGAATGCTTTCGCCAGAAACAACATCCCAAGGAAACTTACTGACCTCCAACCCACAGACACCAACAAATGGATTATCAATCTCTCCAACCATGCTCCCAGTGACAGTGAATGTGCTGACGAAAGGACTTAACTTCTGTGTTGTGCCCACATCGATTCCAGTCGAGGAAATGGTAGCTTCCACTGAAGCAGCGTGCAGCCAGATAAAAAATAAAGCCACAGCAGACAGCCTACAGTGCGAAGTGATCAAAGTCATAAAGTCCAGTAAGCCACCCAAGTCTAACATTTCACGGGAGGAAAAACGAGCCCTGAAAAACTTGAGACAGGACGACAGCATGTCATCCTTCAAGCTGACAAAGGTAGGACCACAGTATTGTTACAGAAAGATGTGTACAAGAAAATACAGACCCTTCTCAGTGATACAGACACCTATGAAAAACTCGAGGCTGACCCTGCAAAGAAAGTGAAAAACCAGCTTATCAACCTGCTAAAGAAATGGAAGAAAGAAGATCGTATCTCCTCTAATCTTTACCACACATCTTTACCCCACTTCAGAATCCACGCCCAAGCTGTATGGATTACTCAAGATACACAAGCAGGATGCCCCCCTCCGCCCCCCATTGTGTCCAGCTGTGGCAGTGTCAAGTACAATGCCTCCAAATTCCTGACACAAATATTGGGACCTTCAGTCGGACAGACCGAGCACCACATAGTCAACAGCACAGATTTTGTACAGAAGATGGAAAAAACAACAACTAACTCCAGGGGAGATACTTGTCTCCTATGATGCTTGTGCACTTTTTCACTAGCATCCCTGTACCCAAGGCTCTCCAAGTCATTCGGGAGAAGATTGAGGATGACTACCACCTTCATCACCAGTGTGAAACTCACTACAGAACAGGTGCTAGAACTATTGGAACTGTGCCTCACCAGCACCTACTTTTCGTTCAACTAGGAGTTCTACCAGCAGAAACAAGGAGCTGCCATAGGTTCGCCAGTATCTCCAGTGGTAGCCAACCTGTACATGGAACATTTTGAAAAAGTTGCCCTTGAGACCGCTGCCAACCCTCCCAGCATGTGGTACCGCTATGTGGATGACACCATGACCCGCATACAGGAGACCGAGGTTGACAGCTTCACCACTCACTTGAATTCTATTGACAACAGTATCCAGTTCACTTCAGAAACTGAAACAGAAGGGAAGATCCCGTTTCCAGACACACTCATCACCTGAACACATAATGACAGGGTGGAGACCACAGTCTATAGGAAACCCACCCACATGGACCAATATCTGAACTTTCACTCCAATCTCCACCTCCAGCACAAGAGATCTGTTGTCAACACCCTCATGTGCAGAGCCTCTGTACTGTGTTCCACTAAGGAGGAAGAGCTGAAAGAAAAAGGACACACCAAGATAGCCCTTTCTGCTAATAGATACCCTGCATGGATGTGGGACAACCCTCAAGTTTGTTACCTTCTTCTTCTACAGATACGGACAGTGTGAAAGTGGGGACCCCCTTACATTAAAGGAGTCTCGAGAGCGTCGAGCCAGGGACCTCCAACAACATGGATGCAAAGCGTTCCACAAACCCACCAACTCCCTATGCAAGCAACTGACCCATGTCAAAGACAAAATGGACCCCCTCAAGCAGTGGTGGTACCAGGTAGGGTGTCAAGACTGTACCCATACCTACATCGGCGAGACAGCAAGACAAGACCACTCACCACCCATCTACAGGAACACCAAAACCCATCTACTTCTGCCATACATGAACACAAGCCACAGGCCAGTTTCAGCCCCCAAGAAACCAAGATCGTATCTACAGAACCCTTCCTCACAAAAAGAGAAGTTAAAGAAGCCATCGAAATTAAGACCAGACGCCCCAGCCTGAACAGAGATGAAGGCTTTGAACTTGCCCTCATCTACAATCAGATCCTGACAACCTTTCACCCCACACAACAGTCGTCCCACCAGGCCTCACAGCCACAACAGCAACAGTGAGCTGAAGAAGACAGGGCGACCCTGTCGAAATATTCTCCAAATAAGTTTTGATTCTGAGTCTGTGACTACTATTTTTTTTTTTTTTTTTCAGAGAGCATCTTTATTCAAAACCGTTGATACAGTTCAATGTAATGGAAAACAAAGAAAGAACAAATAGAAATGAAAATAAACAGACCTATCAAACATAATGAAGAATATCTCAGAGTGGTAGAGAGAGAGAGAGAGAAAAAAGAGAGAGAAAAGAGAAAGGAGAGAGAACAAGCATTTTATCTTGTGATTATACATAGTCGAAGAAACATTGGTCAGAAAAACATGTGGTTATTACCACTACTATTACTACTACAACCCTATTGTTACTATCTTCTTCTTACGCATGCAATTCCCCCCCCCCACTGCCTTCTACAACCAATGTCTCCCTCCTTTCTTCATTCATTCATCTCATGGTAATATTTCATTCTTCATCCTCTCTCCACACAAAAAATTACATATATCAAAGTGATCAATTTACTGTAAACAACAAACGTCTATTGTTAATACACCAGTAACACAAAATAAAGATTGCACTCGATCAGTTTTGACGACACATTCAACACTCCTTATTCTTTGACTGACATGTTCCTCTCTCCACGTGAATTCCCTTTGGATGTTATAATAAGTTAATATATCCCATTCATCAAGTTGCTCAATAGTCTTGCCTCGCTTTGACATATATTCACAGAAATTCATGTTAGTTTCTTGGGTGGTTAGGAAAAAGGTCTTGCATTCCAACAAAACTATTATGTGAAACATACCCATGATTGGCGGCAATTTAAAAAAGATCTGAAAAACAAAAAACCCTATTCATTCAATTATATGCCAACGGAATTGTATTACAAATAAAATCTTCAGAAGGTGGTAAATTGTGCTGAAATATACATCATCACAAACAAAAGGTCCCCCAAAATTTATTATGGCAAAAAGCATAAACGCCTGATATACACATTGTATATATACAAAACATAAATGTACAACCAGCCTCTAACAGTTAGTCCAACTTCCATCCGCGAGTGTAGGGAAAGGAATAAAAGAAACATAAAATGTGGCCTTTCATTCTGCTAAATCATTACTACTGGTTCACTGGATACCCACTCCATCTTTAAGACAAAGGAGAGAAGAGGGGCAGAAACCAACAGTGAACGAGACAGACCAATGAATAGTGTCCATCCTTGTTTCCCTCCTTAGTTTACTTGTATTCACATTTGCCAACAAAACTGTGGGATTTCCAACACCCAAAGACAATTGCAGCCAGTGATCCAGTGTCACAGGCCTCTGCAATCAAACTTATCACTGTACGCAAGTTTTCTCCCATCATTTTATCCTTATCATAGGCAGCCTGATTTTGAAAAAAAAAAAAAGACCCCACCATTTCCCCAGCCACATTACCAGGGAGGGAGATCTGACTAAAGCCTGTTAGATATAGATCATGAACAAATTTGGCTCTGAAGAACAATGACTGACACATGACATGCTTTCTGAAGAACATGTGAAAGATCATTCAAACAACTGTATCTGGAATAATATCCAATGTCAAAGGTCACTTTTAACATCACTCTGGGTAATCTAAAATGTATTTGTCAAGTTTTCGTGTCTCGCACTTAAAAAAAAAAAAAAAAAAAAAAAAACTTTTCTTGATCTGATGAACATAAATGCGACTGTTTATTGTCGATTTAGCCATTTCATGACTCGAGGGCACCTGCAGGCTGACTGTTGTTTACTTCTTGTTTGACAAGGCTGCCAAATAAAGGTGGTCAATTTCAACTGTTCCAGCAATATGAAGTCTCAATTCCATACTATTCCCACTTTCCTGCGATGAACCATCTGTGTGAGGATAAACAGATAACCCACCTTGCCTAAGTAGGAATAAAATACCCCACCTTATACAGCCCCCAGTCTAGTGGAATTTTATGACCAAATCTTGTTTTCAACTTTGGAAAATACTTTCTGGCTCCCCTAACAACAGTCTAAAAGTATCAACTTTTTAAAAAATTTATTTTATTAAGCAGTGCTTTTCACTGGTGTGACACTCATCTTCGAATTGATCCTCCAGTTCAAATTGTCTTTTAACCTTCTCTGCATATCATTAAGTATAATCCACTCAATAACCTCTCTCTCTAACAGACAATGTAATTTTCAATGGTAATTCTACAAAATGAAAAAAAAAAAGAAGTGTTTTTTCAGGTTTGCCATGCAGAGGATGATGCAAAGGAACTGAGGGAACTTAAAAAAAAAACAACTGTACACCCACAACTTATTTCTTGCTATAATGGAACAGGCTCTTGCCAGAGTACAGCAAGCACAATGTACTATGTATGTCTACCTGGTACATACTGAAAGCGCACGCCGTCCTCCCCCTACGACTACTTTCAAAGCACATTAGCAATTGATGTCAAATTTCTAACTTTTGACAACTTCATTTACTGTGAGCGTTTTCTCCTCCTCTCCTTTCTTTTTTTTTTAAATCAATATCTCATAGTATTTGAAGCAGTCTATGACCTACTATGATTGGCAGACATTTTACGGAACATCATACCGCTGTCCAGTCAAAGTTATCGACAGTCAGTCAGAACACAAAATCCATAAGACAATGTACTGTACTGTCCATAAGACAATGTACTGTACAATGTTGTATGTGCATCACTGGTGGATGTCTAGAGGCAGAGTATAGTATGTTCTGTGCGGATATATAAACATACTGGAATAATAAATTAAAAAAAAAAAAAACCAACATGTACATTTCAAGGATACTGTACATCACAAAATGAACCTAGTGGCTCTGTACCATGACAGTACCAAGGGCCACAACAGAACTTGCTTTGTATATAAAGATCACAATAAGAAAACGCAGTAAAATATAGTAATCTGTCATTTGCTCCTCACCTGCATTATAGACATACAAGATTTCAATCTTGGTGCACGAGTGTACGCACGCGCATGCATACACACAGTCGTCAAAACCACAGAATGTCAAAACCAGCCAATCAACACTGTTCATCATTTCCATGCTGCTGACTCATCCACTGGATCAATGACGAAACACACACCAGACTCCAGTGCAACTTGCACAATTGATCACTTCTCAATTAATGGGGATTTAGACCTAGCAAACGTACCCTACACGAACAACACTCAACAACCACTTAGTATGCCTCTTAATAATCTCCAACCTCTTATGCTATCCGATGTCCTCATTTTCTGTACATACACCCACACACTGGCAAGATGGTCAAAATTAAGGAATCACGGACCCTCTTTCATCCTGTTTTTTCCTTCCATTCTCGATCTCGATAGCCTCTGATCTTACCACACACCACTGTGCATATGCCTGAGGTACTTAACTCTTCAAGTTCCATTCAGTGACTAAATGAAACCATGCAAACACAGTGGTCAGTTTTCCACTGAAGCCACTTCAACTTCAAAAGTTTATGCCAAGTCTGGTAAATGCATGAATGCCTCAACCAAAGCTTTGGGGGTCATGAAGTACAGAAGTTGAGGCTTTGCTTGCCAGCTTGCTTGCCAACTTTTCTCTCTTTTCATTATGTTTTCTGTTTTTACACTATTTCTCCTATCTCAGCAAAGCCTGTGTTAAACCAGACCAGTTTCTCCCTACAATACTAATTCTTGCGCTCGCTTTTGACATTCAACTAGAATATCGGCCCAAGTAAGCGAGTTCACGAGTGAATGCTTGCTCAGTTATGGGTGAACATACTCAACCTTTCAGGTCAAAACAGCAATCGCAGCCAATGAGAAGGTTGTGTGCCCCACAACCCTACCAATCCTGCTTTTTTGTTCTTCACCACGCTGCAGCCAAGATTGAGAATTAATCTTCGCTTTCAAGTTCTGTGTCCAAACACATTTCTTCTCAGAATCTGGTAATCTGCACTGAAGCAGAAAGTCTGAAACATGTACTGCATTAACAACACGGAGAGAATCGCTCATGCAGTGAATGGGTTCCACGCCCGAGTCATTTGACCAGACAATCCTGCATATTGCTTTTCCAGGTACTCGCCTGGAATGAGAACTGGAGCATAACAGCGAGAGCAAGAACTGGATCTTGTTCCTGCACTTAAAACAGGAGGGCTTGCCCAGTAATCACACCACTATGTCACTAGAGGTTTCTATTAGTTGATCAATGACATGACTCTCCACCTAACCCAACACATTCACCCTCCTGAACCAGTGTGCTATATGAGATGAACAACTGGACAGTCAAAAGGGAGCTCAAAGACCAAAGAGGAAATGACCATCTCTATTCAAAATGAAGCGTCTCAACATCAGCTTTGTTACTGACAGGCCATATCAACAGACTTTCCATGCCGCTTAATTCTGTATACATACACTGATATACACAAAACCCAAGACCCCCCCCAACAAGGGCTAAGTAGTACATTTACAGATACTGGTTCATGAGTTGCGTACTATTGGACTTCAACAGAGAATTAATGCAAATGTGCAGAGCACTACAAATCTCCATGTTCTCGCAGCCATGCATTTGCTGATGTGGCCACACTTGCATGCTCTACTGCCTGTTCCAACACAGGCATACATAGTAAGCAGGAACGTAAGGATGGAGAGTTATGCACTCGTATATTGCTATGTAATTTGCAAAAAACTGGTTTCAGCTGAAATGTGGGCAACAACCACTCGAGTTCATGCCAGATTTGCATGTTGTTCATGCCACAAGACAAAACGACCTCACTACAGCACACAGTCCTCACGGTTAGGCAGACAAATCACTTCAAGACCTGAACACTGTACATAAGCTTGGTAACTACTGCAGCTGGCATTGTCACGCCTGCAGCTGGAATCGGTGATACAACTAAAGGGGGAACAGGAACCAACTGCAACTCTGGTGCATTGAACAGGATGAAAGTCGTCGCAGCCCACACACCTTATCACAGGCTTTCGCTTGTCTCTGCCATCCACGCTCAGTTTACATCGTCGCCCTATTCTCTCGCATGCACTCCCACACATCAAACTTGTACACGTGCACTCCCCATGCACATCCATCTACATTTTTTTGCCTCCGTTCAAGGCACTTTGCCTTCTCAGTGTTACATCCATCATGATGGAAGGGGCACAGACATGGGCATCATGTCATTAGCCCAGTACCTGTCACCCTGCAAACAGCACTTGGCGACACACACACACACACAAAAAGGTACTGTACTGGGCTCTGTTGGATTTGGGCCCCTAATGCTCCTTCACAGTAGTGGACAGCACCTCGTTCTTATCACAACTCTTCACATATCCCACAGGCCAACTACTTTCTATGCTATGAATAAGGAATGAGAAGTCGGCATTCACTGAACACCGAATAAAGTAGGAATTTCAAGGGCATTTTCAGAACCATACAGCATCACTTCCAATCAACAACAGAAGCCTGCACTAGCAAATCAAACACTGAATCGTACAAAACACAGCACAGCTGACTTGCAACCTAAATACATGACCAAAAAAAAAAAAAAAAAAAATCCTGTTGCTGGAACGCACATCCCTTGAATAGGAATATACATGCGCAAAAAGTTATATACAAGATCCTTGGAACTGAGGCATTTTAGAGACGACAAGCCAAGAACACACGCTCAGGATTTTCTCTCACAATCCATTGTACATAATACACCAAATACTTGCGTGTCAAATAGTGCATGCTGACTTGACCAATAACACAATAAAGCTTGTTTAAAAAAAAAAGAAAAAAAAAATGGTCTGCGATGTTCGTGTATTTGACGAACTTTGTTGAATCCTTGGTTTCTTGACTCTTCACCCCTACCTCTGCTCATGAGTCGGCCATACAGACAGAAATCCTACATTCACGCTTGGATGCAATGCAAATGAATATTTCTTTTGCAGAAGCATAAGAAAAGTTTCCAATGCTTGCGCTGCACTGGCATGAGCATGTGTGCATATTTACATGCATATCTGTGTAAGCGAGTGTGCATGTGTGATTCCTCAAATGTGCACAAGTTTTCATGTGTGCATGCGTATGGGCCCCCACCATCTATGTGTGGTTACTTGCAGTAGAGAATAACGTTTACAATCCCTGTCTGTTGTCACATACAGTTCTACACATCTACAGACTTCAGACTCTCCCTCCTCATCACAACCGACTGACCCCTGACCCCGCCTCCCCACCCCCTTCCTATTTACAACGTGAGTATTGCTCCACAAGCCCCTTCAGCTACCTAGCTGGGCGCAGAGGATATGGCCTGAACCTTAACCCACTCCAGGCGAAGGGCAGAAACTGTCCTCATGAACATGCCTGTGTGCCCCTTGGTTAACCAGATGTAATGTGCTCCGGGAACAAACAGAACTCTGTGCTAGGGATGAGGAACTCTGGAATCTCCCTGCCTCTGATGGGGTTTACCGACTGTGAGATCTTGCGGGCAGGTGTGTGTGTGTGTGTGTGCAAGTGTGTGTGTGTGTGTGTGTGTGTGTTTGGAGGAGAGGAGATGGTGGGGAGAAGAGAGGAGATTCTTTGCATGAAGGGAAATGGTTCATGGGGCCTCTCTGTGTAACGCTTAACAACAAAAATTATGCTAAATATAGCAAGCAAACTGGTTATAGCTTGCAAAACGTTTAAGGCAGTATCTGTTGCCGATACCAAACATCCCTCTCTCCCCTGCCCCCACAGGACAGGGCACAATTGTGTTTGGTTTGAACACTTCGCCAGCAAAAAAAAAAAACAACAAAAAAACAAAAAAACCGATCTTGATTCAATATCACAAATTGCCTGCATTGTTGCCTAACACTCCCAGTCGCCCTTCTCGCTCCCTCCAGAAAGGGACTATGACCTACTCCCTAATATTAATGACATCACCTCCATGACCAGTTCTAACACCCATAACCTCACTTCAGTACCTGAAAAGCTGATCACAACACCTCAGTGTCTATGACATGAAATGGTAACAACTTACCTGGTGTCTGGGATCGGAAATGTTGAGGCCGCAAACTTGACGCCTGTCTCCGAAACACTGACAATGTCACTGGAACTCGGAATCTTCCATTTACAATATATATTCCTTTTTCTTTTTCCATTCCCACTGATAAGATGGGCGAGTCGATGTTGAGTAGAACAGGATCCCAGGCAAACTTCCTCCACAAACTGTAGGAATGAATCAAGACGAGCAGATGTACGGTCTTTGTGAATCCAGCAATTTATGCACCAAGCGCTCAACTCGTCACACCAGGTCTTTGAAGTTGTTTTTGCTTTTCAGGAGTGAGTCCATCTTATTTTCTCTGCTGTGAACATGTTTTTTTGCCCCAAAAACCGATGAACTACATGACTCAAACTATGCATTGAACTACATAGCTCAAGCATGCATGGTACTGAAATCTCCATCACCGAATGTCACAGAGCATTTCTATATCTATACTGTTTTGTTATATGACGACAGTTTGTCAGCAACAAAATGTCACTCGGTCCCCAGCACTACATCATGCCAGCCTTCCGATGTCCCCATGCCTTACACCCAGTCAAATGCATGACTGGTCTATGGAGCTCACAGAAACGTTTTTTTTTTTTTTCAATCAATCTAAAGAAAATGAGCAACCAGAGTTGCAAGTCCCAAAAAGGTGACGGCGAAATGGAGTAGAAACCTGACAGAATGTCCCTGTTCAGCCTTTGGCTATAGAATGAGGAGGAAGCAGACATGTTCAGTGCAGCAGACCGGAAACTTCCACAGACAGTCTGCGACATGTCTTAGTACCGCATCAGCCACAAAACATGGCCACATAGAGCACACTGGCCGTTGCATGAAACAGCAAGACAGGGTGCAGGACACAAAAAACTTTTTCACTGAAAGAAAAAAAAAAGTCAGCGGTTTTGCTTGCTAGTTTTTTTTCCTTTTTCTGCTGCAAAACTCTGTCTTGACTTTGAAGCAGTTGCATCACGAGTGTTCCGTATTAAAAGAGAGTCAGATCTGTCTCTGGAACGATTGTGACACCGAGTTGCACAGACTGAAATCTACTGTCGCTCTTTTTTCTTTCTTGCTGGAAGGCCCATCTTTGTCCTCGGTCTATTTCATTCCCATCTCCCAAAACTGCTTCAGGCACACAGCCACCAAGCACTGGAATTATTTTAAGCACAACAGAAACTTTCTTGCTTCCTTTGAGGAATCTAGAAGTATAAGGTTGACAGCCATGCACCTCTGCAAGTTTTTCCAGTCTGTGTGCCTCAGACCTTACTTATTCACAACAAGTCACTTTCTCTTCCTGTCGTCCCCTACACATGCACATCATCACACCCACTCAAAATGAAGGTCGCCTACATCATTCACACTATCCTTTTTTTTCTTCCCTTTCTTTCCGCGGAAAGGAGAAGAAAACGCAAGTCTTTTTTGAAGCTGAACTGTAGTTCTTTAGAGGAGGGGTCACAAAGACCGGCCCAGCTTCGAACGGTATCATTTCCTTCAGGCCTAATGAAGTCTTGAACGATCACATTTCATTCAGTCCCATCCCGTCCCACCTGTTCCCCTCCCTAGTCGGTGGAAAGGGGCGGGGCTATTCCTTGGGGTCTTTCTTGGTGTTGGCCACCTCGCGGATGGAGGTGATGGTCTTGTGGAACCAGGTGTTCTTGGAGGCCTGCAGCTCCGTCAGGGCCGCGTTCAGCTGGTGCGTCAGGTCCTGCTTCTTGCACTCGGATTCCACCAGGGCCAACTTGGTCTGGGCAAGCTCCAGCTCCAGTTCTCGCACCTGGAAAAAGAAACCAAATCACAACAGGTTAATCTGGAATATGGGTCAGGGCTCTCACTAAGAGAAAGCGAAAGTCCCTCACACTCTTAGGATCTCCTGGGACGTTACCCTTTCTTCTCCCTCACCCTACACCCCCACCTCCCACATCCACCTCTCTGCCGTTAAAAAATTTTGAAATCAGCATTAAAAAGTTGCAACCAGATGTAAATCTCACCATTAAGAGACCTCTCATCCACATTTCAGTCAAACTACCGTAAGGACCACTTATTCATATAGCTTTTGTCAATCTGTCACTGCGGCAATCATCTTCCAATGTATGAGTTCAGTGTCTGACATCCTTTTTCACTTTCAACCATCAGAGATAGGAAAAGCAGTTTGTGGGAAAAAAGCTGGAAAATCAGGCCAAGCCCAAGGGCTACCCTATTTATGCCTTTCACGAAAATTACCTCTGTGACTGAATTTTCATCATATTTTTGACTACAGAGACATACGTTCTCTCATCTGAATGAAATGGCAACTGCCCATCCTTGCAACGAAGTTTATATGTGATCTTGTGATGTAAGTGTTGTCTGCAAGCATTAGCAATAAACACAACAAGCATCTCCTGGATTCCACAACCTTTTCCCTTTTCCTTCGTGCAGTCAACCCTAAACATGGAACAGAACAACACTACACATGGGCACATGTCCACCTCCCTAAACAGGAACCTCAACTTTAGCATGATTATGGGTCAACCTTAGACACAGGTGCAGGTTAAACTAAAAGCTGGATCTGGTCGAGCCTGAACATGGACGCATATAAATTTACAAAGTATGGGTCGGCATTAAACATGGATACTTATGAAATCTTAATCAAGGGTGCAGGTCAGTCTCAAGCATTGGTACCTACATCCATACCCAACTCATGAGCACACATAACTGAAATACAAAGAATAAACTGAACTGAATACTCTGCACAAATCAATTACAAGAATGATACACATGTTATCAAAATTTTCACAAACCAGACTTCCATCCACAAATGTTTACTCCCCCCCCCCCCCCCCCCCCCCCCCCCCCCCAACACCCCCCAAAACAAACTGGTGGATGGGTGCAGAAATTTGAAACAGAGGAAGATGTCTGCCTCTCTGTGCAGTCACTATACACACATGCCCACATTTTGGGGGGAAGCAACTGTTTTCAGCTAAACCCTGAAGGCCAAACTTGAGAACCAGGCCTGGGTGATTGTGGGATGCAGGGATGGAAAAACAAGATGAAACAAAATCTTGTCTCCCCTTCAAACACAATTTCTTCACATGGAAATTAATCTTGCCTTTCAAGCTAGTGTTGCTGGTATGTCAGAAACTGGCACAAGCAGAAATGAAACTGGTTCATGGATGATTTTGCCAATATGTTTTTGCTGACAAAAGCACAAGCTCCAAGTATTTTTTTCTAAGATTGCAGTATGAACATGCATACACACACACACACAAAAAAACCACACAAGCCTGTGCGCTCACACACACACACATGCGCATGCGTGCTCACACACACACACTCACACAAAGAGCAGCCATTCACACAGCACATCCTCAGTTTTCCCACCTGTCTCTTGAGGATGGCAGCGTCTGTGTTCTCCTCCACCTCGTTGTTCTTGGAGTCGGCCAGTTTTATCTTTCCATCCGTGTCCAAACAGCTTTGAACAGGCATCACAGTTCTTGATCTGACACTGATGATGAGAAAAAAAAAAAAAACAAGCAAAGCAAACATCAGTAAATAATACCACTTGTCATCTAACACTGTATCAATACAAATGTCCCTTCTGTTGAGTATCATAAAAAACACACGGTGGAACCCCTCTAGACTACTTTGCAATTGTCACAGAAAACGGGTCTTTGTAGAGAAAGGTCTTTACAGAAAAGTAGACTGCTGTCTTGTATTACTGCCCACGAACAAATCCATGCACACTAGCACATAAACACAGAACAAACTTTTTTAAAGGTCACTAACAGGGATGAACCTTTTTCCCACATCAATAAAGCACTCCTGCCCTCTGGGCATGTAGGACTTTGTAATTTTCTGTTGCTTTTTTTTTTCATGCTTACTACTGCTGCTTTCACACATCCCTTGTCTAGGTAAAATCTGTTTTTTGTCCCTCATAATTGTCTTAAAATCAGTTTTCTCAACATCTATGCATATTAACCCGTAGAGTGCCTGTAAGCCATCAGCTGATGCCACAGTAAAAAAGTACTCCCAGTGCCTATGGGCTGTCCACTGATGTCATGCCTTTTTCTCTTGAATTTTCATTTGTTACTATTCCTATCAAAGGACTGAAATAGAGTGTGCGTAGTAAGCCTTATATGTCTACAGTATCAAATTGATATGCAGATGACTACACGTGAGGGGAAAGACCATTTATTCTCATCACTGACTGGATGACCAGCCAGCGCTTTGTCTCGTTTGCAAAGATGGCGGGCGCAACCTTTGATGAGCGTAGCGACCAAATCAACGTACTTACACAGCTGAGCGGGCTCTGCTAATCATTTTTGACAAAGATAATAATCTTTTATTCAACGACTCACTCGAGCATGAAGGTGAGATGATGAAAGTGATGGAATTGCCGACCATATTTGTCAGTTATTGAGTCGTGCTGTGCGATCTGAAGAGTGTGTTCAGCTGACTGGTTACCAGCGTCGAACGAGCCAGCCTAGTGTGAAACTATGCACTGTGTGCGAGCGGCCAGTGACGTGTTAGTCAGCGTGAGAGGGGAGCGCGGCCTGCTCGCAGCATGACACGGGGCAGCAAGAAAGGCAGGGGAAGAGGAGGAGTGAAAGAGAGGGTTAAAGTCCAGCAAGGGGGCGTGGTGGGGGGAGGGGGGGCGTGGTCATGGACTGACCCTGTCTGCATGAAGTGTGAGTCTTGATGGACTTCTAGACTGTTTTACTTTCATTTACAGGTGTAGTGTGACAATACAAACTTTATTTTCAACTTTTTTGCTTTGTGTTTCTTTTTTGGATGTGAAGATGTAGTGGTAAATACGTATGTTTTTAATCGTGCAAAAAATCTATCCAAATCTAAATGCCTAAATATTTTCTTATTATCAAAATTAAAACAAAAGAAGCCCAGATTCAAAATCTCCATTCAATTTCCTTCAAAAATCATAATATTTCATTTTTATATCTTTTGTAGTTTCCGAGAGCTAGAATTTTTGTTAATTATTATCCCCCAAATCATTAGATTTCCCTGACACTGGGAAAGCCTTTGTTTGCAATATTTTCTGGCAGTGAACAGTTTAAATCATGAACTATGTTTCCTTCAGTTCCCACTACACTGCATTATTCACTTGATTTTCTACTGACGAAAAGTGGTTTTCTTCTTTAGACACTTAGAGACACTACTGCTACTATGGTCACATATGGCCAAGATCGTAACTGTACACCATTTACAAAGGCACATTTACACACTATCACAAATACACATATGGCCAGGATCGTAACTGTACGCCATTTACAAAGGCACATTTACACACTATCACAAACGTACTGTCACAACTGTGAACTGGTCTCATTCCATAACATGTGAAAAATGCTAAGCGCTTGTCATACTGTGACAGTTATGTTGATGCAGAAAAGAACAATCTAAATCATATTAGTATCCCCACACAAGGTGAAATGTCATGTTGCATACATTAAATGAACAACTCTTGTTAGTCTCATGAGATCACATACAGCATGAAAACAAAACAACAAAAAAAAAGGGGGCTCACAAGACAGCAGGAAATTGGGGATTTTCATGCAATTAAGAAAAAAAAAAACCTGGATTGTGTTTCTTCTTTCCGTGGAGTGTCCACCATCACCAAGTTGATTTTTCTGACACTTGCAAGTGTGTGACAGTTTTTCTATCCCGCCATTAAGGCAGCCTTACTCCAACTTCAGGGAAGGTGCATTCTATGTGTAAAGTGTCATCCATACCCACGGCCAAATTGGCCTTCTCTTCCGAAAGTTGGGTGATGGGATTTTACGTGCGTGCAAGATGTTGCACGTACGTTCACACACGGAACCTCGGTTTATAGTCTCATTCGAAGGACTGCGTTTTGTGTGCTTCAAGAGGTTAGTGAAAATGTCATAAACTATGGGAAGATCAGTCACTACAGGAAAGGTTGTTCTACAGAGGTCAAAAACAGTATCGTCATGTCAGAGACCTTCGTCACAGAATTTCTGGTCATTGTGAGGAGGCAGTCACTATATTCAGGGGGTGTTATGGCTGTTCCACTACATACACAGCAGTCGGTGTGTTGTTATGTCTTAGCTCTCAACACACAATAGTTCAAATCAATTTAATGGCAACCAACTAAAGACAAGTTTGTTGTCATATTATAGTGCTATGTTTTGGCCATATTTTAAAAACTCAACTTAAAACATTCTGGCCATATTTTTTAAATTCAACAGACTTGCACAAAATGACCAAAGCATAAAATCTATACATGATATCAAAGTCTACTAGAATTTTTATGGTTAAATATAATAAAATTCTGAGAAGAGAAAAAGTATCAAACGTACATATTTACCAGAAAAGTGTCTGTTGTCTCTAAGCAAATGCGCTGGCATGAACAAGTTGATTTTTCCCCACGAGACGCATGTTACCTTCCTCTTTTAAACAAATTTAATGTCACGACCTTTACCTGTCACAAGTTTCATAGATTCTCAAAAATGAAAACTGCTTAAGTTCCATCATCTGTTTAGGAAGAGTGATCTCTGACCTGTCTCGGACAAAAAAACCCTATCAGGGAGAAAACTACACTGTAATTTTTCTATGGCAAGAAAAGCATTATGATGAAATGGCTGAGTCAAGGGCCTGTGTATGTCTCTTGAACTGAAGCTCAAGTGTGCATAAAAAGAAAGATGACTCTGCATCTTGCGGAAATAAGGGGAGTTCTTCAGCTAACTCTCTAGCTGGCTAGTATACTTGCTGCGTCTAACTGGCACAAGGCCTGACAAGCTGGTTTGCTCTGCAGCCCTACATTTCGCAGCTCATGCAATACTAGGAAAACCTGGTTATGCTACTCTCCAAACAGAAGAGACATCAAGAGATTTGTGAGCGCGTTGGAACAGGCGTTTATCAACTGCTCTGGGTAAACCGTCCCCATCCATCCTGTAGCTTTGCATTTTCCCCTTCCACCATTCACACACACACACACACACACACACACACACACACACACACACAGTTTCTGTTACAAAAAATCAGCAGACACAAATAGCCAGGCACAGAGCACATCTCCATGATGCATCTTCCTTTTAGAACTGAATATCTGACATCTCAGACATCTCCCTCCAAAGGGGAAAAAGTGACACTGAAAGGTGCGGGAAGATGGTGTGCGTGCGTGGGGAGTGAACGCTCTCATCAAGTCAAAACCTACCACTATGCAATTATTGTCATCAGCATGTGGTGTTCAGCATATGCTGGATCAGACCATGCATCTCTTGACACCCCCAAAGGGACTCCGCAGTGACTCTGTGAATCTCCTCTTGAGGCTGGCCTCAAGACGATTCAATATTGACAGCTCCCTTAGAAATATAATCTAAGAGAATCTTGACTGCTCCCTCAGAACTAATATCCCTCTTCTCCACAGAGCACCTGCTGGTGCCTGGTAAAAGTTCACAATGGCTGTGCATCCAATGCCTGCAAATGCCCGCTAAACCACGTGTCAACAATGGCGCCGCCATGTTTCTCGTAGAAACAGAAGTCTAGTGAGAACATGAATTTGTTTTTCGTTTTTTAATCCACTTCCGTTTGGAAAAAAAAAAAAAGAATCAATAGGTGCTGTAGTTCCCTAGTTATGATTTTTCAAAGTTTTAAGACTGAAGTGCTGTTTTTCACAAATAGCTAATCCAATTTCTGGCGTTCTATCATGAGAGCTAGTGATGAAGATGAGCTGATCTGTAGAATTTACAGTAGAAGACTTAGTGAAAGTATAGGGTAAAGAAAGCTGAGAGCGACCAAAATTTCGATCGGGATGAAGTTACAGATATGATAAACAATGATTCAGAAGAAAGTTCTGAAAAACATCATCCCCCCCCCCCCCCCCCACCCCCCCCCCCCCCCCCCCCCGAGTAAATGACTAATGTGACATTCTTCAAACTTTATCATAAAGCAATATATTCGTAGGAATTTCTCATTCATATACAAGCATATCCAGAATACCTATAACTAAAGATAACCCAGACAGGACTACAAACACGGCCCTACTCCACCAGCCAGGCCAGTGGGCTGGGAGAACAGTGTCCCACCTTGATCCTCATCAGCTCCTCCCTGGCTGCCTTCTGCTGGACTCCAGGCGTTCACTCAGCTGGGAGCAGATCTGACACAGACACAGAAACAAAACAACACCCCATTATGATCACTGCAGTTTAAGTTCATGGGCCATACATCATTTCCCTGTCCAAGTCTCTTCCCTATCCCGTACCTCCAATGAAATGTACAATTCAGTTTTCATGTATTCAGCAGACCAAACAAGATCCTTTTAGGGCTGTCATCATGTAACAACAGGCTCTGCTGAGCAGTCCAGCTTTTCCACTTCTATGCACCCGAGCCAAGCTCCAGAGACAGAACCAATGTACCCAAACTGGGTTTACTCTCACACTGTGCAAGTAATAGGTAACCAATCTGGCACAGCTGAAAGTAAAACATTTGCTAACAATATCTTAAAATTTGTGTGAAATCTTTGGACCTAAACTGACGCTGCCATAACAAGTAGTTATGTAAAACAAATAGAACAGTATCTGAGTTTGTCAAAGAATCATTACATCCAAAGGTACATTCTATCATAGGGAATTTAAATGTAATGCAAACCATTCAATTTAGCAAGTGAAGTTCTTGTCATTTTGTGGTTCTGGCTTTATAATACCAACTTTAAATGTCAGGAAATCATATCATTTAGGAAAGGGGTTTTCAATTTATACCTCAGAATTATATGCAATACTGATGGCTTTGATGTACATATATGATACACCAATTGCTTTATATAAAATCCTGTGTGTGTTGATTCCAAATCTGTTTTACAATCACTAGAGCGTTGGGACTGCAAAGCTAGAAAAGATTTGATTTTGAAATAAAGCATGTATTGCATTGTTTCATAACTCTAAGTATAAGAATTGATTTTTGTTGGGTCCCATCTCACTGTGGTATGAAGTGGAACGAAATAGCAGCAGTCTTGCAAAGAAGAAGCAAATAGAAATGCTGAAAATTTAACCAAAAATCCTTTAGATTTGTTCTCTTGTGAATTAATCCAAATTATGGAAAAGTACACACTTAAGCAGAATTTCAATAAAGAAGAGGCTACTTTACCATCGTGCCCTAGGCACATTGCTAGATTAATTCATAAATTAAGGCTGAATACCTGGAACACTAAATATTCTCATGGTATTACTTGTGTCTGCAAAGAAAACATTTCTGTACTCATCTTTTGCTTGAATGCTCAGTGTTGACCCTCGCTCTATCAGGAGGAAGGTATTGAGATGAATAATTTTGATAATGTCAATACTGTCTTATATGGTTCAGGTGTTGCTGAAATTGCCATGGTTATTTGGCAGTCACAGGTTGCAAAATTTTTATAACGATCGCAACTTTGTGTACCATTAGGGTATTTCACTTATATAAATATGCATATATCAGATGTGGGTTTGAAAGAACTAGATAAGCTTGAATGAGTGTAAAAGGTTGGTTTTTTTTTTTTTTTTTTTAAACAAGTGTCTAATATCATCTGGCGATGAAAAGACATTAAACAAACCTCTGAACTGAACTGAACTGAACTGTTCTTGTCATCATGGTAGAACTATTTTTCTCAGAGTCTGATCATTTGGAAAATGTAAATGAAGTTTTTCAAAGCACGACAGTCGTGATATTACATTAACTCTTGATTAGCGGGCGCCCACTAGCGCCCGACCGGAAATCACACAGCCAAAAGGCCGAGCGCCTGCCAGCACCTGGTAAAACACGTGGCAACAATGGGCGCTGCCATGTTTCTCGTAGAAAAGGAAGTCTCGCCAGAACGTGACTTCCTTCTTCCTGTAGCCATTTACTTCCGTTTGCAAAAAAAAACACGAGTCGATAAGCGCCGTAGTTCTCAAGTTACGAATTTGTAAAGTTTTGTGGTCGAAATGCCATTTTTCACCATGGCTAACCTTGATTTCTGCCATTCTATAATGAGATTTAGTGATGAAGATGCTGTGATTTGTAGGATTTACGGCATAAGGCTTAGTGAAAGTGCTGGGTGATGAAGCTTAGAGTGACCTAGATTTCGACTGGGATGAGGTTCGAGATATGATGAACAACGATTCAGAAGAAAGTTCTGAAGAAGATTTTTTTTTTCCCCGAGTAAATGGCTCATGTGACACTCTTCAAACTTATGATATAGTAACATATATATTCGTAGGAATTTTTAAAATTATTTTCATTTCATTATTTCCTTTCCTGTCTTTTAAATTAATTTTTAAATTGGGAAACCATGTTCAAATTACAGAGTTGCTTATCTTGCCGATGGTTTTCGGCATAACTAAGCTCAGGTAAGTGCATACTGAAGAGGGTTTAAATTGTAATAGACAAATTTCAAGATTTTGACATCTTTGTCCAAAACAGCACCTAATTCTTACTTTCATGTCTTTACAAGGTGTGCAAAACAAGACAGTGGGTAACCTGTCTTCACAAGGCATACTATGCATGATGTATACATGTGTAAGTATAAAATCAATCTGATTATCAATGAATGAACAGGCTAAGCATAAAACTAAATAAACAAGCCAACTACGATAGATATATAGGGAGAATTGAACTTCTTGATCACTAAACAGAATCTGATATATGACTTGTGACCTTCAGTCATCAAAATTTGGAAGCCAGAGATACAGAAGTTCAAATCTGACCCAAATCATCAAATACTGTGCCCCTAACACAAGGTACCTCTCTTCATAACTCTCTTCATATACAGTGACTCACATTTGCATCTCGCTACATCAGAACCACACCAGATTACCTCCAAATTTTGGGTTTTTGGGGTTTTTTGTGCATTGTGTGTCTTTTTACGGTCTTATCAAGAGCTCCAAACCTGGTGATGTGATGTTACATAATAGCAGAGATAAAGCAAATCTCTCTGTGGCTCAGAGCAAGATTACCTGTATGTTGGGAGCAACAGCGGAACACAGAGCTTTAAACCAATTGTGCTTATCCGAGGAGAGGAGTAGGAAAGGAAGGGGGAGGCAGACCACTGCTGTACACCGGCTGATACTCTTCCCTGCCCTGAAAGATGTTGGCAGCAGGAGAGCAAAAGTGTCTGCCTTCCTCATTACACTGACCACATGGCCCGCTCCGACATGTGGGGGGGGAGACTGGGACAGCTGTTCCAGCTGAACACATGGCCTGCTCTGACATGTGGGAGGGGAGAGACTAGGACAG
Organism: Conus betulinus; assembly: GCA_016801955.1. NCBI lineage: Eukaryota > Metazoa > Mollusca > Gastropoda > Neogastropoda > Conidae > Conus > Conus betulinus. Next base: position 8,874 of record JADBJO010012529.1, on the reverse strand, counting down.
CTGTTCCAGCTGAACACAGGGTCAGCTCTCCCTTCACTCACTCAGTGCCGGAAAGGAAATGTAATCAAGTGGCGGCCTTGTATGTATTCAACAGCTTACCTCTAGTCCACTGGAGAAACCTGAACCTTTGGCAGAATTTGACACCCTGTCTTTTCTCTCAAGATAGCTGAGCAGTACACAACTTGCTGACTTGGAAGAATCTCCACTACTTCATTAACGTTTTCGTGACGCGCGCCGTGCGATAGTAACGGCAACTCTGTCGACCCGTTCACGACGAGCTGTGCCCTGGTGATGCCAGCACTGCTGTACTATAGAAAATTCCCATGTTCTCTCGTCTACTGTCTAGAGGTTGCAGCTGCCATGAATATTTAGAACAGGGTTCTACCCACTGGGAGGGTAAGTTTACATGCACTAGCGATGACCTTTGTGACCTCAAAGTAGTCCAAACACAGAGACCCATCTGGCACTGGAAGGCAGGTGTGTAATTTCCTGCTTCACGAATATATCGGGCAGAAAGAGAATGACATGTGGTTTTAGAAACTGGTTCAGTAAAGTAGTTCTGAAAATGAGGGGGGTAAAGGTGTACAAGTTTATCGACAAAAAATCTGAGCTTGATTTTTTATTTTGCTCTGTGTTTTTAATAGTTTTATAAGTCGTATCATCTGAAGCAAAAACAGTGAAAAGTGTGTACTGTGTGCAATGATTTAAATGCCTTAAAAAAAAAAAAAAAGAATTCACTTGGATTACACATACTGAATACCTCAGGCTTTCTCTGCATCTGTTCAAAGTAAGAGCTAAGTTTTATGCCTCTTTTCTTCCTCATTTGCTGTTGTCATACAAACTAAACAAGCGTAAACAAGATTGTGTTCTCCTACATTTTACTTATGTTGTTTCTGTAACAGTAGCGTTGCTATTTTGACCAAAAATGTATTTAATTCTATGCTCATTACAAAAGTTCACGCTTTACCCTTTACATTGATATGTAACAATTACTTGTTAGGTTTATATTAGGAGGCATAAAATAAAATAAAAAAGTGAAAATCGAGCGTCTGCAACGGTTTTAAGAACGTGTGGTGCATGCACATGCAGGGAAGCGATGTTGCTCTGCTGCGCTCGTCTGGAAAGTATTAAACAAGGCGAGTTGTTTGACAAGTTACTGATTTACTTATCGTGTGTGTGTGTGTGTGTGTGTGTGTGTGTGTGCGCGCGCGTGCATGTGCGCGGGCGCGCATAAGCGCGTGTGCCATGCTTGTGTGTATGCACGCGCACACGAGAGAGAGGGAGGGAGAGAGAGAGAGAGAGAGAGAGTGTGTGTGTGTGTGTGTGTTTATGTATGCACACACATGCGTGAGCGTATGTGTGTGCGTGCACTTGCGTGCCTGCCTGCATGCGTATGTGTGCGTGCATGCGTGCAAATGTGTGTGTGTGTGTGTGTGTGTGTGTGTGTGTGTGTGTGTGTGTGCCAGTGCGCGCGAGCACGAGCACGAGAAACATTTCACAAGCACATTTCTCTGTGTGTGTGTGTGTGTGTGTGTGTGTGTGTGTGTGTGTGTGTGCGCATGCGTGCGAGTGTGATTATGCATGCACACACACGTGAGCGCATGTATGCCTCTGTGTGTGTGTGTGTGCCTGGTGTGTGAGTGCGCGCGTGCGCGCGTGTGTGTGTGTGCACGCATGTAGTGTGTGTGTATGTGTGCATGCACTCATAGGTGTGTGTGTGCGATTATATATGTGCGGGCATACACAAGTGTGCCTCCGTGTGTGTGTGCCTGTATGTGTGTGTGTGTGTGTGTGTGCGCGTGCCGCGCGTGTGCCTGTGTGTGTGCCTGTGCGCGCACGTGTGTGTGTGTGTGTGTGTGTATACATGTGTGTGTGTGTGAGAGAGAGAGAGAGAGAAAGAGAGAGAGAGTGTGAGTGTGTGAGTGAGAGTAGTGTGTGTGTGTGTGTGTATGTGTATGTGTGTCTGCAAAGGCACTTGTTTATAATAATTTCATCTACAAGGAAAACAGTTTTATCCTAACACTTAATAGATGTTTGAGACAGAGATTCATGTACGTACGCAGTAACTGTTTTTGTATTTGTTGTTAGCAAGTTATGTTGTGACTCAACCGCATTTCTGAATTTTAAGAGAATAGTGTACTCGCATTTGTATGTGATGTACATCACCCTGTTTGATCACTTTTCAAGAAAAAAATTGAGTAAATGTGTCTATGTCACTACTGGTATACCAATATGTGGTGGGTTTTTGTTTTCTTTTGTTCTTGTATGTGTTCTCGAGTGTCCTTTTTGTTCTGCTGTGGACAGTGTTTTAGTGTTTTACCCAAACTAAAATGTTAATTGTTCATGTTGTTTACTTTTTCTTGTTTGTTTGTTTCAGAAAAGTGAGTGAATAAGCTGTCAAAGGTGATGAGGCTGAGCTTGAGAGACAAAAAACTTGCACCAGCTTTCTGTGAAGATCAACAATAAGCGCCTTGACTGCAGGCTGAAAGTCACTGTATGGAGAGGGTGGAGGTACCTGCAGACAGGATTTGCTTTTTTTTGTGCTGCTTCACTGCATCTGCACGAGGATGCAGAAGACCTCCGACAAAACCTCTGTGATTTCATGGCGAAGAATGCTGAACATTATATCCAGTTTCACAACATTAATCCCGGCCTCAGTCCAGTCGAGAAGCAAAGAAAGCGTGACCTGCTGGACTTGTGGGCATGGGCATCACTATCATCACAGTATCCCAAACAGCTGTTCTGTTTCAGACAGGCTGCCTGAACCGGACAGAACAGAGAGCACAGATACTAATGAAGAGTGACTTGCTTCTTTTTTTACTTTGTGACAACACGGGATTGTGATCTTTCATCTGCTTCTAAATCTTTTGTATTTCTCAAGGTCAGAGATGCCTCCTGTTTCATGTGCCCAGTGTGAAATGAGTGTATTTAGAAAACTCTGATAAATGCTATTCCTTTGGTAATTCATACATCATCATGTTTACTTTTTTTCCCGTGACACTGTCAGTATAGCCTGAACATGAACAAATTTGGCCTGCTGATTCAGTAGTGTACACTGACAAAAATATTCATTGTAAACTTGTCATATACCGAGGGACTGCGTAAGCAGCTCACAGTATTAAAAAGAAGGCTAAGCTGCACTTTCATCTGAAACTGTAAACAAGCCATTCTTGTGGATAAAGGTGAAAACTGCCCTGTGAAAGTTCTTATTTGTACACAAAGTATCATATGCTTTAAACAAATTCCCTGACTCAGACATGCAACCTTAATATTTGATGAAAAAGGTGTGAACTGGCTGTGCACAGTGCCAGCTGCAAGGAAAGGCTGTTTCCCTGATTTGTATAAACATTTATGGTCAGGCTGAATGGTGGTGTGACGATAACATGTGAAAGTGTGCTCGTGAAAAGTTCTGTCTTTCTGGATCAACGTGAATGGAGAAAAACAACTAATGAAAGGTGAGATGATTTCTTGTGTCTCTGGATGTGTCATTGTACTTTTATCAGAATGAATGAGCGACTTGCTGGGCTTCAGTCTTTTTTCCATTTTTTTTCTCTTAAAAAAGGCAAAAAATCTATATAAATAAATACATATATAAATGAAACAAAAAAAAAAAATCACGTTTGCAAGATATTGTTCACTTTTAACTATTTTCAGTCAAAATAGCAAAGAAGTCTAAGTAATCAAATGGGTCACAACATAACTGACTAAACGATGCACACATCTCTATGGCAGACTTGGGTAAATGAAGCATGCTGAACTGTTGCCCCGACTTTGAGGCTGGAAGTTTGTTTACATTCACGCCACAGCAGGGTTAGGGTGGTGGTAGTCCGCTGTTCCTCAAACCAGCAAAGCCAGATGTCAAGTAGAGTGTGTGCCACCACCGATTACAAGAATGGAATCCAGATGTGGCTTCTGCTGCTGTGGGGAAACAGTCAGATAAAGTGCACGCTACAGCAGGCTTACTACTGGAAGTCTGGTTTGCTCCAAATTATGAAGAGCCCTAGCAAGGCAGTTTTCAAGCAAGGAATGACAATTTCTTGTAAATGTGTGTTTTTATATTTTCTATTGAATACTGTTTAACACTGCTAATAGCACTTAAAACATTACAACTGGAACTTGAACCACTGTGAGTTTTGTCATTGAAGAAGTACACTTGTGATTTCTGCCATCCTTTAAAAAACTACAAGTGGGCATTTCTCAAATCCACCATTTTGGAGAAAAGTCAGGTGTGCCTCTAAAGTAGTGATCTGGCTCTCTTCCTATAGTTTTATGCATTAAAAAAGGGCTCCCAAACTTTCAATTCTTTAAATACAAAATTCAGAAATTTTGGATTTTGTTACCACGTTCAGGAATACAGAGCTTGATTTTAACTCTCTTGACAAGCTGGCACCCGCTAGCGCCCCGACTGGAAATCACACAGCCAAAAGGCTGAGCACCTGCCAGCACCCAGTAAAAAAACCTGGCAACAATGGGCGCCGCCATGTTTCTCATAGAAAAGGAAGTCTCACGAGAACGTGACTTCCTTCTTCCTGTAGCCATTTTACTTCCGTTTGCAAAAAACCGCGAGTCGATACGTGCCGTGGTTCTCAAGTTACGAATTTTTTTTTAAGTTTTGAGGTCGAAATGCTGTTTTTCGCCATGGCTAACTTTGATTTCTGCCATTCTATAATGAGATTTAGTGATGGAGATACCGTGTTTTGTAGGAGGATTTACGGCATAAGACTTGGTGAAAGTGCTGGGTAATGAAGCTTAGAGTGACCTAGATTTCGACTGGGATGAGGTTCCAGGTATGATGAACAACGATTCGGAAGAAAGTTCTGAAGAAGAAGACTTTTTTTTTCCGACGAGTAAATGGCTCATGTGACATTCTTCAAACTTACGATATAGCAACATATATGTTCGTAGGAATTTTTAAAATCATTTTCATTTCATTATTTCCTTTCCTCTCTTTTAAATTACTTTTTTAATTGGGTAACCATGTTCAATTTATGGAGTTACTTACCTTGCCGATGGTTTTCGGTGTAACTAAGCTCAGATAAGGCATACTGAAGAGGGTTAAATTGGAAAATTCCTGAAGACTTTGGGGGAGGGTTGGTCCATATGCAGAAACCTACCTGCTTGTAGTCAGCTATAATGGCCGAGTTCCTTGAGCTTTCTTGCTCCGCTCGCTCCAGTTCTCGTCGACACATCTCCTTCAACTGTTAACATGAAAAAAATCATCATCCACTACTAGTCAGGAAACAAAAACACCGTTTACATGACGAAAAACATAATCACCTGGTCTTTGTTGAAATGAAAAAAAATCACTCACTACACACAAGAATGAAAAACCGTTGACTGCTTATTCAGGGTAAAAATCACCTATATTAACCGGAGGAGGAAGAAAAAAAAAAATCACAGACTTCTTATCTGAACAAAAACAAATCAGCCAGTACTTATAAGAAAAATAACATCACCTAACTACACAAAACTCATAAAATAATTTGAAAACACAGAACATCCCAATTATAAAAACATCACACACACAAAACCATCCCGATTACAAAAAAAAAAAAAAAAAAAAAAAAAAAAAAAATCACACACACACACACACATGCCCTCAACTCTCTTATCAGACCCAAAGGACAAACCAGTTACCTGAGCTGACTCCACCTCCAGACGTTTTCTCCTCCTCCGTCCGTCTCTTCAGTGTCTTGCTGGTCTGGGTAAGCTCCTTGTCTAGCAGCTCGTTCCTGTCTTTTAACTGTCACCCACACAACACACACACAAGACACTCAGTTAATGGTGTTTTATACGCCAACCGACTAGAGTGGACTCTAACTGGGCTGTTGTCACACTGTCAAAATTGATTCCACATACAAGAGACAGTCAGGTATCTGATCAAACATCATTACAGGTGATATCTCTCTCTCTCTCTCTCTCCACAACAAGAATATGCCTCTTACCACCACACTTGTCACTTTCAGTCACTTACACTCTTATTTTTAACTGTAGTACAGGATATATCTGTAAAAGATCACACTCTCTCTTCAAAACTATTTTCAGAATGCTGTGTGTGTCACATTTTCAGAGGTCTACACCGAGAGTTTCTGTAAATATGTCAATGAGCTTAATTAAAAGGTGTTCTTCAGTTCCGCCTTCCGGGCTGCCTCATAAGACATGTCCAGAATGTCGATTCTTTCCGACCTCTTTCATTGTTTTTTCCTTTCCTGGATCTTCACCATTCTGGGCCACGTCTGGAGCCTCAGGGCAAGAGGTGGGGCAGGACTGCCACAATGCGAGCCGGGGATTGTGGGCTACCACCACATAGAGGCATCATCGACGTTCAGTTCCTGACTCCACAGACCGGAGAGGAGCTTGCATTGTCTGGTCTGAGTCTGAAACTGGTGATCTGCTGGGCTCTGTCCCACTGGTGCATACCATCCTTTCCAACCTCAGAAGATACTACTCCACATGGTTGGGACTACTGGGTCACAATCTCTACCCTGATCTGATCATTTACATCATCTGGTTCAATGTTTTGCTGCAAAAATCAAGTAGATCATCAAGCTCAAAGTCGCGCTCCCAGACAGAATGATCAAAGGTGCTCTGATATTCATTCTGTGCCAATGGGGCCACAATAGTAAGGGACATGATCTCTGTTAACCCAGAGGATACAGCCCTGTTCTCTTGTGTGTATGACCTCGTATTCATGAAAACACTTTCACAAAAATCATCATTTTTCTTTTTCTTTCTTACACATCCTATTGTATTTGTCAGAAAGCGCCTGCAAATGTGTGTGTGTGTCTGTGGCATGGTGTGGTGTGTGTGTGTGTGTGTGGTGTGTGTGTGTGTGTGTGTTTGTGTGTGTGTGTGTGTGTGCGCGCGCATGCGTGCATGCATGTGTGCATGTCTGAAGATGTACATCTGAGTAAAATCTGAAGCAAGATGGGATCAGAGAGACTTGAACAGAACAAGAAGAGATGAAGATGTGGGGAAAGGTTGATGTGGTGGCAGCAGGCAAGAAAGGCGAGAGAGGAGGGAGAGAAGAGATCAATTAATAAACCTACTTCGCCTAGGGCAGTCAACTATAAACTGATGAGAGTGCAAACAAGTTTGCAGCACACACACACACACACACACACACACACACACACACACACACACACACACACTGTTAACAAAGAAAAATTCAATTAAAAAGACATCAGTGTCACTATCAGTGTAGCAGAAGGCCAGCTCACCACGTCCAATTCGCTGCGCAGAGACAGTTTGCTCTCACCAGCTCATGGGCCAGGTCGTCGTTCTCTTGTTCCAGTCGCATATTGTTCTCCAACAGTCGCTTGTTCTCTCTCTGACAAAGAAAAGAAGAAGCATAGTTATGTATGATAAGAGTGGCAGGGGTGTGAGAAAAATTGGGGGAGGGGGGGGGGATGACAAAAAAAGGAAGGAAGGAAAGGAGAGGAAGAAAAAAAGGAAAAAAAAGAAAAACAAAAAGAACATAGAGACAGAAACTGACAAAATAAACTAAAGATGTGGAAAGAAGTCAAAATGAGAAAATTGAACACACAGTCAAACATACACATGATAATACAGAGAGGTTTGCATGATAATGAAACACACACACACAACACACAAATCAAACAACATACAATCTGCACAAACACTGATTATTTCAGTTATAGCCCTATGATTTTGAACGTGAACCACAAAGTCCCCTAACTCTGTGCAAGCTACTTTTTTTAAATTCCTTACAAGAAATCCACTGCCAGTATAGTTCATTGTACTTTAGCTAAATTAAAAAAACCCTTTCCTAACAAAGCTAAATTTCAAAAGAACAATAACAATAGAGACACACATCTTTAAAGAGTTTAGAAATGACCAGAAGAAAATCATAATGAATGACATCATAATTCTGAGGCACACCACCTCACCAAATCAAACCAACATTCAACCTGCGGCACAAAATACAGCGCAGCAGAAAAAACAGAAAACTGGTGCGAGGGAGACAGACAGAATCAGTCAGTGTGTGTGTCCGTGGGAAGGACAGGGTGAGACTGACTGACAGAGGAAATACCCTCAATAGCCAGCCACAGGGAACGATACACAACAGTACTTTCAGAACCTTCATAAGCCTGTGTACTCCTAGCAGATGAAAAACGCACTGAGCGCAAGTAAAATGAGTCACCAGGCACCTGGGGACACACACACACACACTCACTCACACACACACACACACCACACACTCACACACTCACACACAACCGTATCCCACAGACACAAAATACCAGATAAAGCTAAGCGACAGCGCATACCCTTGAACCAACATAAAGGTCAAAGCACCGTGAGACCCACCACTGTCAAGGCTGGGCAGACAGGTCACACCGTGTATTTTCAGCCAAGACTGGGGGAAAGAGAGAGAGAGAGAGAGAGGAGAGAGAGAGAGAGAGAGACAGAGAGAGAGAGAGAGAGAGAGAGAGAGAGAGAAGATGATGCTAAATTTGAGTCCACGTGCGTGTATGTGAATATTTATCTGTAGCAATCTATCATTCTGTGTCTATATTCACTGTCACCTATACTTCATGTTTCACCTTTTCTCGCTTCTTTTATTTTGAATCTACAGCTAACAAAACTTGTATACACACACACACAGCAGAAAAAAAATCTACACAACAACAGTACACTGCGCACCACACACACACAACACACAACACACACACACACACACACAATACAGAAAGGCAAGTGAAGTCAGATAAGCAGCAGCCAAGAGCTGTGAGGACAGAGTCACCATGGCAACTGCATGAGGAAAACTGATAGGGACAGAGGAAAGTCTCGTGGACGGCTGATAAGAAAAGACAACAGGGAAGGTTTCCCAAAAGGTCAGTCATTTTT
>JADBJO010012528.1:45000-50000 GCA_016801955.1 Conus betulinus | reverse complement strand
CACACATCACCGCAAAGCACACTGACTGTTAACCAACTGCTGTTGATACTTCCCGTCTGAACGATGCGCATCTTAGGCTACGTTGGTGGTAAAAGACACGTCGTTGAACGTCTTTGGTGATCGTGATTCAACGTGGTAAGGACTGGCATTCTTTACAGACTTCTGTTGTGGTCACGTGCACAAAAGGCTTTGATCGAGGAAGCTTCGAGTTAAAAGCTCGAAGCGTCTCTCGTGTGCTTTGCCGTGGCGAAGAGCTGAGGACAGTGTTATAGCTGAGAACAGGCCTCCACCACTGCTCTGATTCAGAGAGAAAACGGCGAAAAAAAGGAGCCCAGGGAGTCTGTGGAGGGTTGAACGAGTGCGGAAAGCTCCCCGAGATCAAGGTGTGTGTGAGGGACCCGGGGATTACACGGATCGCCACACACGAGGATCGGCCAGGACCACCACGGGGACCTGGCCAGGATTACGGGGCTGTGTTTGATGTGGTGGAAGAGTAGATAACAGTCGGCGTGCAGTGTCGTCGTCACAGCTCTCGCCGCCACACCACAAAGCCAAAGCCTCCTGTTTTCTCTTGACCAGGAAACTTGGTGAGGAATCTGTACTGGGTTTTGGAGACTTCAGCACCCCCCCCCCCCCCTCACCTCTCCCCATCCTCAACCCCCCCCCCCCTCCTCCCTCCTGTGTGCAGTAGATGAGCGTGGATATATTTTTTGGTGTTCAGCGCTCTCTCCTTCTGTCGTCAACACCGACGATAGTTTTTCTACGTTTCAGCCAGTCTGTTCTGACCCTTGCGGTCTGTTGCTTTGTGACCAAACTCCGCAGACATTCCACGGCAGGCACTGGTAGACTCTCGAACTCGTTCATCACTGCCTACGTTGACAGGATTCCCGATGAACTCTGTTCAAAACATGAACGTACAGTCTTCAAATCAAACGCTCCCCCCCCCCCCCCCTAGTTCTACTTTATCTGTTCTGCAACGGCTGTGTTTGATAAAAGAGAACCGCGGAGTTGTCTGAAGGACGCAATCAATCATCTAAATCGAAATACCTGTTTACTGAGATCCTTTCGAAAAGGATTTCACTTTTCCTAATCCCCTTCTTCATCTTCTGTGTCCCATGAGGTCAACCAAAAAGCTGTAGGTGTCTAAGTAGGTACTAGGTAGCGTCCTTGCGAATCTGCCCGCGACTTATGCTGTGTCAATTTTCACAGCGCGGTATAGCGAGCATTTTTCTTTTGGTTCCAAAGAAGGGGCGGAACTAGAATCCTAGGTTCGGAGTCATTTTTAACAGCCAGACTTTTGTGAAGGGCCTTGGCCTTCTCCGTGCTGTTAATAGCGAAAGCCTCTGAGTTCCCGTGTGTGTGTGTGTGTGTGTGTGTGTGTGTGTGTGTGTGTGTGTGCGCGCGCGCGCGCGCGCACACGCGTGCGTGCGTGCGTGTGTGTGTGTGTGTGTGTGTGTTCGTTATGTCCTTTTGTTCAAGCGCGAATCACATTTCCATTGCCTCTCTGAAGTTCCCTGTTTTTGAAAGACCGAGAATGTTTACATAGCAAGCTACGGTGCTTTCAAAGACAACGTTAAACAAACAAACAAACAACAACAACACCACAAAAACAACAAAGCAAAACGAAAAGCAAAATTAATTTTCTGATTTAAGTTTCTTTCTGTTTTCGGTTCTCATCATGTTCTAACACACACACACACACACACACACACACACACACACACACACACACACACACGATAAGCACGATGTTGTCTGTTAACACATAAACATCAGAAAGGATTTTGAAAGAAAAGAATAATGTAACCGACACTTTTCTAGCTCATGGGCTACAGGCAATAACGCCCTCTGATTGGTAGTTATTCTGCCCGCCGTTTGTTGTCTGTTAAGGGATAAAGATCACGAAACAACCGACATTTTTTACTCACACACATAACACCCTCTCTCGCCGTCTCTCTCTCTCTCTGTCTCTCTCCCTCTCTCTCTCTCTCTCTCTCTCTCTCTCTCTCAGTACAGTACTGGCGGGCCTTCTTTCAGCGAAGAGCTGCATTCCAGGGGAGATTAGCGGGCTGACTGTGCGGGACAGGTGTGTGTTGGGCCAAGGAGGAGTGTGTGCGGTGAACGCCCCCCCCCCCCCCCCTTCCTTCCCCCACCCCCCCACCCCCACCCCCACCCCTCCACCGCTTCTCTCCTTTCTCCTCCCCTCCCTCGCTCCCAGTGCTGTTTCTACCCTGGGGATTTACCTGACCTTTGTGGTGCATCTGATTATGTGAATGTGTGCGTGCGCGCGCGCGTGTGTGTATGTGTGTGTGTGTGTGTGTGTGTGTGTGTGTGTGTGTGTGTGTGTGTGTGTGTGTGTGTGTGTGTGTGCGTTGCGTTCGTGCGTGCGTGCGTGCGCACGTGCATGCGTGTTCATGTGTGTGTGCGAGCGTGCGCATGTGCGCACATGCGTGTGTGTGTGTGTGTGTGTGTGTGTGTGTGTGTGTGTGTGTAGCTTTTAAGGCGCGACGATTACCTTTTCTATTTTTTAGTATCCGGAAACGGTTAAAAAGATATAAAGTTAATGATTGAGAAGAAACAATGAAATAATCCAAAAACACAAATAAATAAATAGAAGAGATTAACAAGAAACTGGACAGAAGGAAAACATGTACATTTAAATTAAGGAGAATTCAAGAAGTAAACAGATTCGAAGAAGCCAGACATATAATTCAATCAAGGCGAATCTGAGAAATGAACGGACCACTAACATCAGGTCTGTATTTGAAACACCCAGCACAGATTCGTGAAAACTTCCTTTCATCAAGATATTGGCAAAAAAAAAAAAAAGAAAAAAAAAAAAGTCATATAGTTAAATCAAGGAGAATGTAGGAAGTGTACAGACCATCATAACGTAAGATCTGTGTTCGAAACACCCAGCACAGATACGTGAAAAGTACCTTTCCTTTCCTCAAGATATTGAGAACAAAAGAATGACCGTGGGTTCGCTGTTTCAGATTGCTGAACCCAGAGCTGAAAGCTGACGATGAGCGACAGCCGGCAAGCCGGCCTATGACAAGCATGCAAAGCCCGCCCCGTCCTCAGCCTCTGACCTTTAGTCACGTGCAGCGACAAGAGGAGACATGGAGCTCGGACTCTGACTCCGGCATCACCGTCGACTCGCAGTCCCCGCCGTCCAAAACCACGCCAGACTCCGGTATCGGCGTCGAACAGCCGTCATGGAACCGGTACCCCCCACAGCCCCCCTCCCTCCTCTCCGATGACGGGCTCAGCGGGAGCATGAGCGGCAGAGCGGGGCACTTCGCGGGCGGGGGTCGCCACGGAGGCGTCGGAGGCAGAGCGGCAGCGGCAGCAGGAGTACGTACGCAGCACGCTGCTGGAGTACGAGCGGCAGAAGAGGCTGGAGGAGGAGGAGGAGGGGGATGGGGGTGGCCAGTGCGGCAGCAGAGACTTCCTGGACCCTGAGTGTTCCCGCGGACCCCCACCCCCACACCTTCTCACCACCACACCACCAGGTCGTGGACGTTCACCACCACCACTCAGGCGGCCGCCAACAGAACGACCCCGCCGCGTCTCAGAACTCGGCCAACGATTACGTCCCTTGCCAGATGGCGCGGAAGCTGCTTCTCTCTCCCGGACCGAGAGCAGAGTGACGTCAGTGAGGGTCCTCCCCACGTCACGTACAATGACCTCAGCGAACGTTTCTCCTCGGGGGAGTTGTTCCCCCCTGGTGATGATGGGTATGGCACGGACAGTCACTCCAACACCACCACGGGGGTCTCTGGCATCGCCTTTGTCATCCAGTCTGTCGTCGCTGACCACGGACAGTTCCTGCAGTCTGAACGGTTCCCAGCGAGGGGTGGGGTCGCTGGGTGGGGAGCGGCTCCGTGAGGGCGCAGCCCGTGGCAGGTGGAGGGCGCCTGGTGATCGGGAAGCGGGGCATGCTGGTGAAGAGGAGGGACCTGCCCCCTGTGGAGAGGACCGACACAGTGACCCTGGAGGACCGCTTGCGAGCTCTCACCACCATTCAAGAGGAAGACTCGGCAGCAGCCTCTGCCGCCGCCTCCAAACAAACAAACGCCGTCCCCTGGCAACCAAAGAAAGGAGGGGACTCGCGCCAAGGCGGACAGCCTGGCGAGGTCTGACCCGGCAGTACAAGATTCTGGGTCAAGGTCAGGGTCAGCAGGGTCCAGCAACGGAGAGATGTATCCTGAAGGATTGTACTCAGTGATCACCAAGCGACCAAATCAGCTCCCTGTGGCTGGTTCTACACGATCCTCCTCACGACCTCAGGCTGAAGGGTGCGGTGATGTTGATGACTTCAGCTCTGCCAATCTGCGCAGGGCTGTTCCTGTGAAGCTGCAACCTCAGGGAGACCCCCTCTCCACTCAGAGAAGGGGCCACAGTGGGTGACCTCGCTGGACACTCGGCAGGTGACGGTGACAAGAGGAACAGCTCCGACTGTGGCACAGGGTCAGGAAAGGACGAGGTCAGAGGTGAAGTCAGGTTCAAGGCTGGGGGTGGCGGAGTCAAGCTGAACGAGTCTGGGCAGTTTGAAATTGACTACAGCTACTACATGAAAGCATCGCCCAGTGACTCCAACGACGAGATCAACACGTACTCCCCGACGTCTATGCACAATCAGTTCAGTGAGGCTTTCCGAGAAGGTGACTCGATGCCTCCTCGGAGAGGGGCACTCCCCGTTTTCAGAAGACTGACATCCAGCCAGAAGACTCCACTCACCCTGCATGGAGCGAATTCAGTGTGTACAGTGACGAGGACCTTCCTGGGGAAGCTGATGCTGAAGCTCAGGGCTGCTTCCTGAGGAGTGCGCCGTCTCACAGGCACGACCTGAACTACTCAGACGAGACGGAGCATGTGTACATGAACGTGGGGCCGTACGACGGCAGACCCGTGCAAGGCTCCATGCCTAACCTCAGCCTACACCCAGCCCCCCAACACCCTCGCCGACACAGCGGCGACCTGGTTCATCACCCAGA